>WJFB01003787.1:0-11987 GCA_009870185.1 Pygmarrhopalites habei | reverse complement strand
TGCGGCGCGGGGCTAATAGCACAAATTTTAACTGCGAGCTGAAAGAATACCGTAGAGCCCTTTTGTCGTGGATTCTAACAATTAATGTCTGGCATGAAGTATAATATTATTACGTATTGTGTAGACGTGTGACCCCAAATGAGATGCAACTGTTGTAGGTGTGTAGCTGGTACTATTTCGGGATAATGAATAATTTCTGCGTTTCTTGTGTTCTCCATTGAGCCATTTTATCGTAGGAATATTCAAGTGTTCAACATTTCATTGTAATTTGAGTACTATTGTTGTACTGTAGTGAGCCAGTTGTTCATAATGCAGAGGGAAAAACAATTTATTGTCAAGTGAACTCAAGTGTATTTGGAAAGGAGTCAAGTCCTCATTTAGAGGGGGAAAGGGACTCGAGGGACAAAATATGTAACATTCCCTTACAAAACAATAGAGCTCTCAAGAGCCCCATTGAAACGGGCCTGGGATTGTGACGTGCAGCCAAAAAGCCACCCAAAAACTGGCACTTTTGACTTGTGTGGTTCTTTGTTACTCTTTGTTGTTTCCTCTAGAACTTAGATTCAAAATTTTGAATGTCTACTTGAAAAAGCAGAGCCCATAGCCTCGCACAATTAAAATGTGCGTAGAAAATTTCTATTGGAAATAATTATAATTATAATATAATTATTGTAAAAAAATTTCCACTCCCTCTACCTTTGACTGTGTACCGTTACATAGACATTACATAGCGTTGACTAGGTATGCGTAAAATACACACAGCATCATTTGTGACATTATTTCCAAGTTTTTAATGCCCCTGCTTATCCAACACCTAACCCTATCTCTTGTAGTAATGTAAACTAAACTCATTTTAGTAAAATGTAACAATTTTCTACGCACCCTTCGTCCTCCTCTTAGAGGAGTCCTCTTGAACTTTTCCCTCCTCCTCCCATCATAAACCACATACCGACACGTAAGAAACACTTAACTTACGTATTTGTTTTTTTAAAGTTCATAAAAACACAACTTAATCATTGTTACATGCTTCCATAGAAAGGGAAAGCTGCCGCACTTTACATTCCATTGTCTACTCTTTTTGCTAATAAGAAGTTCACATAATTTTTTACCCATATTTTTTTTAAATGCCGTGAGAATCCTACACCCACTCTCACTATTCTTTACACTCTTCTCTCTCTCTTTCTCTTCCTTTCTGTTTCTCTCTCTTTCCGTAGTACAAGACAATAAAATGTATGAAATTGCATCAAACGTCACTATTACAATCACAATCTTCCCTCTAAAACTCAAAGTTTTACGACAAAATTTGTTATCCACCGGGAATGGTCGTAAAAAAGTTAACATTGCATCACGCACACAAATTCAAGATGAATGTGCATGTAGTACACACACAGGTGACACATACATTGTGTCACACACCCTTGACAATCTCTCTCCTTCAACTTGAATCTGTGACAGTAAAAACCAAGTTTCCCCTTCAATTTCCCTACACCGTCATTTATCTCACTTAAGAAAATTCTTCATAAAATTTTTTTGTGCAGTGACAGTTTACACTTTTGCGAAAATTCGCTTTAAATTATCCCTTTCAAATTTCCCTCTCTGAGACAAACTCTGCCAAATGAAAAGGACGTGAAAAGGGAAAGTCAAAGGGACCTCAGAAATTCAGTCGTAAAATCACGTAATCTGATTTAAATCGGATGATATAAGAAACATCTTTCGAAACTTTTCAGCTTTCGAAACCCAATTCAAAAATTACCGCGTCGTTCAAAATATGTTCAACATGGAAATGAGAAAGGCAGAATAAATAGTAATGATTCTCAAAATGGATTTAACTTTCTCTCTATTTAATGTCACTCAATTTAATTTCACACGTCACATCCACACACACACACATTTTCTTTATCAATTACTCCCTCTCTCTCTCATCACACAATTTAGATCACAACTTTTTTTGTAAGATATAATAATATCGAAAGTCTTTTAACATCCAAAAGTCCTCGCAAAAACCCGGGTTGGATGTAAATACGACAGTTGTCCCCGATCCTTCCCTTTACACAAATGATCTCGTTGTTTATTAGAAACTTGGAGTGCTCGGAAAACTTTTCTTTGTTTAAACCGATAGAAGTCTGTCCAGTCTAGACGATCATCATGATGTTTCCTTGGTCTTCGATGTTTCTTTCCCCTCTTGTGATGATGATGGTGATGATGATGATGATGAATATGTTTTGGTTTCCTTCCCCACCTTCTCCTCGGTGCGGAGGCTGCTTGATGAAATTCTTCAATATCGGATCCAGCCACGTCCGAATCCCCATCCAGTTGTTCATCTTCGTACTGTGGTGGTCGATCATCGACGATTGGTTCGACATTGTCATCGTAGAATTCATCATCTCTTCGACTACCACCTGGAATTCCACTCGCACCCGCAAAAGATGTAGGGGGTGCAGGGCCGGATGGGTTCAAAGATGATCCAGCTGTTTGCAAATCATCTTCATATTGTGGTTGATCATAATCTATCCTTTCTTGTGATCCAGGATTCCCGCCATTTCCGCCTCCTAGCGGGAAAGATGGAATGATTGGTTGAGGCGAAGGTTCACGGAAATTTTCGATGTGACCCTCCACAGGGAATCCATACTCCGAACCACCCATGACAGAAAATGAGGGATGGAATTTGTAATCTGGCCCCACATCGTAAGCGGTGGTGGGGTCAAAGGTCAAGAGGATAAGGGTCACTGTGGTAAACAACACTTTTGAAGTCTTCATTTTAAGAAAGAGATTTTTGTACTTTTAAAAAAAATGTCTGGTTTTGCACTTGTTTTATGGCAAAATATTTTGACACTATTTTTGAACTGTGGATCAGAGGCGCGGGAAGTTTGAAAAGTTTATAAAAATTGGAGGGGATAATGACAAGGGACGATTAATAATATGGAGATGTCAACTATTTTTTGCTATTATCCCTTTTGCCATAATTGTAGAGTCAGAGAGGGATAATTGTAGTGTGAAGAGAACCCTTCTCACAACAATCACAGCAACAATGACATTGTTGACTGGTTCACAGTTGGGATTCAAATGAAATGAAAAGTTTTTAGCAAAATGAATTTGCGACAGCAAGAAAAAAGAATCGCACACACACACACTCACAATTCTACTTCCTTCCTTTGTGGTCTCATCTCAATTTTTTCTACATTGTCTGTCTCCCTGTCTATTCACGATCTTGTCCACACACACACAAGGAGAAAGAGAGAAAGAGGGAGGAGGTGGAGGTGAGGTGTGTGTGTGATCTCACGTCATTTTTTTATTGAGCAGGAAAAAAAACCAGTACGAACTTAACTGTAAGTTGTCGTCATTAATTTTTTTCCAAAAACAAAAGCATTGACATGCCTCCCCTCTCTCTCTCTCTCA
The DNA here is from genome assembly GCA_009870185.1 of Pygmarrhopalites habei. NCBI lineage: Eukaryota > Metazoa > Arthropoda > Collembola > Symphypleona > Arrhopalitidae > Pygmarrhopalites > Pygmarrhopalites habei. The sequence continues at coordinate 8,591 of WJFB01003787.1, read as the reverse complement.
CACACACACATGCACACACATGTGTGTAGGATATCAAAACGTGTGTTGTGTGATGTATGTAACCATGTTTTTCATTATCTGTCTTGATAATCATCGTGTGAGCAATATACAACAATAACCAGAAAACGGTACAGTACACTGCACTCTAGTAGTGACAAGGGATTGTGTGTGTGTCAAATTGTTTCATCTCCTCATTTAAAAGTATAGAGGAGAGCGGTCAATTTGATTTTGAAATATGGGTTGATTTTATGTGGATGTGGAAGGACTACGTGTGTGTCAAACTGTTCAGTCTCCTCAGCCACAATATTTTTGATTAACGGTCAATTCCCTTCCATCACATTTGTGCATGCAAATGTGTGTGTGTGCATGTGTGTGAGAGAGAGAGAGGGGGGTGAAGGGTAGTTTAATACAGTGGGGGCAGCATTGGCATCAATATTATAATTTTACACACAAAAATGATTATTTCACATTCTCTCTCTCTTTTACCCTCTCTCTCTCTCACACACACGCATGTACTCTCATTTCCTTCTCCTCCTTCTCACCAAAAAATTGTAGGATAAATTATAGAATTACGATTCAAGTCCATTATATTCCTTTGGTGATTTTCCTGTAATTGGTGGTAGAAGTGGTCGATAAGCAGTCCACATTTTCCATTTCACTCTTCCAAGTCGAGAGCGACTCTCGACCCAGTAAAGGAGAGGGGGAGGGAAAGAGAAGAAGAATTATTAAGACAGTGAAGCACTGTCGCTTTTTTCCGCATTTTTTCACCTCATCTGTTCGTTACATGACTGTGTGTGTGTGTGTGTACAAGCTACTGTCTCTCTCTCTCCTTTACTAGTCTTTACTGGTGTGTATGTAGTGTGTGTGTAGTTTGGCCGGTCGATTTCACTTTTTACAGAGGCAACAATTACGATTTTTTCCTGTTCAGTCCACTACACTGTGGTGACTACAGAGTACACACACACACATGTGTGTGTGTGTGGAGTTGTAGGAGCTACCGCAAAAGGTTGTAATAAGTCACATATAATATTATATGGGCCATTCTATGCATCACATATGGCGACCGAGTGTAAAAAAGAGAGAAAAAAAGTTGGGGTATAACACAGTCCAACACACACGCATGCATACACAACACACACACACACACAGGATTGTTTGAATGCATTAAAATTGATGGAGCGTTAAAAAATTGAGTGGACAGGACAGGAGTGGACTGCACTCTGCACTGGTAATATTATTATTGAGGAAGATTGCAAAGATTAGGATGTGTGTGTGTCTGTAGTATGTGCCGTTTGTGTGCCATTTTGTATGCATTATGAGATGAGTTCGAAAAAGTTGTCAGGCAAGAAAAAAGAATTTTGGAATGTGTTTAAAATGTACTGAACTCATTATTATCGTCTCCTCCCCTTCTAATCTATAATTTGTGTGTGTGTGTGTGTGTGTGTGTGTGTGTGTTTTATATTCCTTATTATATTGTCAATAAATGCACTCTTCTGTTTACTGATGTGTGCTGGTCACTCACCATCCCTTTCCTGTGTGTGTGTATTCTCTCTTTCTCTTCTCTTCTCGTCTCTCTCTCTCTCGAATCTCCTCTTTCTCTCTTCGCCTTGTATAATTTGAGTGTGTCAAAAAAGGAAGAGAGTGGAAGATTATTGATGTTGTGTGTGTGTGTGAATTTGCGCGGTGTGATTTTGATTTGGAGGAAGAGGGGGTGTCAATACTGATTTAATTAATAAGTGGGTATAATGGGACAGCAATTAGGGACCTCACATGATGATGGATTGCAAGGGAAAATGATAGGAGGAGAGGTGACAGCATGAATCGTAATGAAGAAACGATGTGTCAAACACAACAACAAATTGTTGAAACGAGACTCTAACTTTTTTTGATTAAAAGGAGAAATGGTGAACAATATTATTTATGTATGGCGTACACGGTTTTAATTGGAGAGATAATTTGTTAAATTTTAATTCCATCAATTAAACTTATTTAGTGTAGAAGAAATTTCATTAGTAATCCGACTATGTTGTGTGTCGTTTGTACACTACACACACAAACACATAGCGTGATTTATATGGCGTGTTAAATGAAAAGAGAGAAAAATTGTGAAGTTTGAGGCGTACTCTGGAGGAATAATAATATGTAATTACAATTATACAGGTTGCAATGTTGGTTGCAAATATTTTTGGAGTAAAATTTTGTAGTATTTAAAATGGTGGATTTTACAAAAAAAATTGATTTAATAGAAAATAGAAATGGTGTTCAATATGAAGTAAGAAGAAAATCCAAGTTAACATTCCTATTAGATTCGTTGTTTGACCAAAATATTTTTATACTAAGAGTTGTTCAAAATAATTCACACATTTCTTGGCTAGAATATTTGTCTGCCTGCAATTTCCTGCAAAAAAAAATTTGTAACGAATCCTGCAGACACTGGAACAGCTTATTAATTATACTTAAGTAAATTTATAATTAATAAGAAAGATTTTCCTAATTTTCCAAAGTACTGCAGAATCGTGCACGATTTTTTTCCCCAGGAATTAGAAGGAATAAATTCCAACACGATCGTGCACGACATTTTCGTACGGGATATGCTTATGCCTTCCGAGATTTTGACAGGAAGGTTTAAACTACAAATTGTTTGTGTAATACGCGTTTGATGACATTTTGAGGTCATGTCAGTGACATCACAGAATTTTTTCTGCACACCATGACACAACATTCGTTATTAGACGGATTTTTGACAAAAGTTTCCAAATCCTGTCCCACTCATGGCCAACCAACGAGCGAATCGATTCATGGATGGGCATAACCACCACAGGTCAAGAGGATTTAGGACAAAAGTTGTCAGAAGCACTTCGGACTTGTTTAAAACGACTCTTAATGATGTTGTAAGTACAGGTTCGAAGACACATTTTGCCCCATCTCGATGGACATGACCTCATCGGGTCAATATTTGATGACTGTGACAACGTGTCAAAAAATAATGTGAACATTTTTTCCCCTTGAAATTTCGTCAGGTTTCAAAGTCCTTTTTGTAAATAGATCGTAGATGATTTTAATTTTTAAAAAATTCAAAACATGCTTTCCTACTTACAATTTTGTTTACCTACAAAACTGTATAGATATACGTATTTTAAAACGCTTATTCTATTCTACTACATTTTGAATAATGTTCCATCATGTTTCTATAATCCAACTAAAACTGCTCGAGTCTATAAAATGACTCACCCTGAATTTTAATTATCATGGAAAAATAAAATTGGAAACGACTGAAACGAGTAGAATCTTCTCGTCATGACACATTCATTTCTCCCTCTCTCTCTCTGACGACAATGTCTACTCCATCAAAATAGTATTTTTATACTGCTAATTAATTTAATCTGGATTGCGTAAATGTCCCGCATTCATAAACATATTATCAACTCATAATATTATTCTATAATTGTGACTCTTGTACCTTGGAACCCCCCATACAAATTATTTACCACATTGTATCTTTACTATAGAAAATTTTCATTGACATTGAAATTCAAAATATTTCCACACTACACAGTGTGCAATATATTGTCCATATTTTTCCCAATACCAAATCATATTTCTAGATATTTAATCGCAATTAAATTACATATCACTTATTGCGCTCTCCAAATCTCCACACGTCTTTCTCTCTCTATTTATCACGTCACTTTTATTTTCAAACCCAATTAAGCATCTCCATTCATCATGACTAATACAACTGTTGAGAGATAACTGGACTTAAATTGAGAAATTATGTTAATTTTAAAGAGACAAGCAAAATATAATTAATTTGTATTGTTCGTGTTTATATCTCTGACTCATCAAGGCAAAATTTTTGCTCATATAAAAAGTGAAGTAGTCATCATTTCAATTACATTTATCCAACGAGAGTGAAAACAAAATTTTCAAAAAATGGCTTTGGGAAGCGTTTTAGCAAACGTTTTCGGACTTTTGTGCATCCTGACCTTCGCCAAAGGTCAAGGGAAAGAAATAAGTCGGGTTATGACCCTGGGAGATAATATAGACGTAAAATGGATCGCCAATTTTGAAACAGAGGTCATCAACTTTACAGTCACAGCAAAGTCGACGGGATTCATTGGATTTGGGTAGAAAATTTAAAAAAAATTGTACAACCATTTTTTAAATATGCCAGAAAATAAATTGACAATCAAAATTAATTGACAATTTTTAACGTTTTTGAAGTTTGTCACCACAAGGTGGGATGGTGAATGCTGACGTCATTATTGGTGGTGTGAAGGATGGTGAACCTTATTTTGATGTAAGGAAATCCCTTAAAGGGATCAAGGGACGTATTTTTTGTGTACAAAAATATTTAAGTCATTTAATTAAAAAATTGGGATGACAGGATCGATGGGCGACAGCCAAAGCTATTCCTGAAATCGATGAGATACAAAATTGGTTCCTCATTCATGCAGAAGAGAACGCCACACACACAATTCTGGAGTTTTACCGAAATTTCTCAAGTTGTGATGACAAGGATTGGTCAATTAATGTAAAATGAATGCTAAAAAACAATATATTATAATTTATGCTGGACCCCAAAGTTTGGGGACTGGTGGAGCGACGCGACACTTGTTGGGATTATTTTGCAAGCGGAACTTAATACAGTAACTTCTTACGAATGTTTACGAAAATTTTAGAATGACACGACGAAATTTATTTGGGCCCTGGGGTCAACGGACACCTTAGAGCATCATGCTGAGAGGGGTGTAGCCAGTGTGAACATTTTGGACCCTTACACACCCCCGATTGACACAGAAGAGTCAGTTGTGACATATTCTTAAAATTAATTCTGTGAAGGATTATTTAGATTAATTGAACGCAGACGTAGACACAAAAATTTAATTATGTATTAAATTATTTTTTATTTAAATAATTTAATGTTCAATTGGACAGTTTCCATATTTGGCACATAAATGTGAACACAACAATCTCGACGGGTGGAAAACAGTCGGACACATCGTACTGGTGCACGGGTCACAAGAGTGACCTGTACAAGGAGAAACGCCATATTGTCGGTGTAAGCCTTTTTTCTCGCATAAGAGTTTCCTATTTGCCTGCCACATACGCAAGTATTTAATTGCTCTTCAATTTCTATTTTTAAAATTGATTACAGTTCAAGGTAAAATTGGACAATGATTTGTCCATTATGCACAATCATCACATGATCCTTCATCAATGTCAACCTAAAGAAGGGAGTCCTGAGGCTCAAATACTGGAAGATTTTTTGAAAACTGATGGGGATGAATGTTACGAAGATCCTATGCAAGAAGTACTCTATTATTGTCAAAGCTACCTTTTTGTATGGGCAAAAGGTATGAAACTCATCAGAACAAATTTTTTTGTAAAAAAATGTCTATCCACATTTTGTTGTTGTGTTGTGGGATGTGGGAGCGTAGGAGTGTAGATGTAAGAGGGATGTGTGTGTGTGTGTGAGGGACAGAGGACGAGATGGATGGGAAGGAAAGCTGCGAGTGGAGTACAATCAACTTGGGTGGTCCTTCAATGGAAAAGACTTGCAGACAAGGAATTTAATGTGTAGCTTTGAGCCTAAGAGAATTCCTCTTTCACACTGAAAGACCACCCAAGTTGACTGTATGTGAGTCGGAGCTTCCCATCCAGACCTCCCACGATGTCCCCCACACACACATCTCTCCCTTTCATCCGTCTACACTCTCACACACAAAATGAACCAATCTAATTAATGGACAATGCTTACATGCCTACATATAGACATTAATTTAAAAATTTTGACACATTTTTGAAAATTCGAAATAAAAATGTGTTGTACAGGTGGGGATGCCCTATTCCTCCCCGAGAAGGTGGGATTCCCTCTGAATGAGAATGGAACAGCACAGTATTTCCTCTTGGAAATTCATTACGACAACCCAAAATCCACTCCAGGGATCCAGTATGAAACAGGGATCGAAGTGTACACCACCCCTGCAACCCGGTAATCATATTTTTTCTATTGTACATATAGTCAAGTCGGGTCATTCAAAATCTTTTAATTTTTTCGTTTGTCAACTTGAAATGAATGCCAGATTGTGAGAGATTAGCATTGGCTCCATGAGTAACGATTAATTTTGAGCATGAAATTTTTTAATTTAAAACTTTAATGACGGGCAGAGAGGTGGAGGCTGGTTTGTTGGTGATTGGTCATGACGTCAGTTCAGATATGATTATCCCACCTGGGTCAACAGACTACGTCATTTCAGGTCATTGTAGTTCCCGTTGTACTGAGGAGAGACTGGATGATGAAGGGATCTATTTCTTCAATGTTCTTCTCCATGCTCATTTGTCAGGTAAAAAGTTTGACTGCCTTCAGTTCCCATTAGTAATTATTTTCAAAGGATAGAATAAATTTTTAATCGATATGTAGTTCAGAATCTGAATAAATTCAATGAAAAAGTTTTTTCAAAAAACTAACATTAAAAATAATGAATGATAAATTTGGCTTGGGAAAAAAGGGAGGAAATTGAAAATCCGTCACTTCCGTCCAGACGAAACTGGACACTTCCAGGAACTCCCTTGGGTTTCCTACGACAATATGTATGATTTCAACTACCAATCAAATCGTGCCCTCAGGGAACATCTCAAAGTTTTACCAGGAGATCATTTCACTTATGGTACAATAATTTCTTTCACTTTCCTTCTTGTACAACAATTTTCTCAAAATTTTCAGCCTACATGATTTTGAATGAAATGAATTTCGAAAATTTGAATTCTAGAATGTAATTACGACTCAACATGGCGGAACCCACCAAGTGCGACCCTTGGAGGATTGTCTACTTATCATGAGGTTTGAAAATACACAAAGAGAAATAACTCAACATTTAAATTACTTTTTGCCCTCGTCCTTTCCCGGCAAAAGGAAATCAGGTGACCAGTGGGAATTATAACATGTTAGCTAGATACCAGTACTGGTACGTAGTCCCTTTTCATTGGTACGTAGCCCTTTTTACTGGTACCTAGCCAAAGTCCCTTTTTCTCTTCCCAAAAAAACCTTGTATGCCCAATTTTAGGGAAATATTATAAAAATTGGGCCCTTTTTGAAAAAAAAATTGGGATTTGTTTTCGAAAAAATTCAATTCTCAGAAAATTTCCCTTCGAAAAATAAATATTTTGGGCCCTTTTTCTGCTATTGGCACGTGGTAATATTTCTTTATAATTTCCACTGCAGGTGACCCCACAAAAATTGTGCTTGTGGAAAGGTCAATTTTAGGTGGGACTCTCACCGTGAGAGTTTTGCAACTTGTCCGCTGACAACATTTGCCAATATTCGAATCCTCCTGCAGCTAATTTGTAAACTATATGTAATTTTAAATTATTTTTAAATGGTCCCGCGTAGATGTGTGAGACGTTCGTCATGTACTACCCAAGGAAAGAAATTTTTGAACGATGTGGAAGTGCAGTTGGTTTGCAAATCCTGGATAGCCCGGGGATTCCAATTGAAGAACTTGACTTTAAGTAAGTTTTCAACTATTTTACCATACAAAAATGAGAGGGTGTCATCACGACACACACGCACACCTTCTCTTCAATGAAATTTGTCAATAATTGACAATTATTGTTAAAAAAATAAATGTGCACACACGGTAGTTAACAAAATTACATGATTTCAGTTCCGACTTCCGAGATCCGTTAATTTTTCTCCCAGAAGAGTATCGTGGACAAAACCTGTCGACTGTCCTCACTTCCTTGACCTGGACTGATCAGATGAGGAGTGACATGCAAAAAATTGCACAGTATTCTGAGCACTACGAAATTTGCATGGGTTTCAACGAACAAGGAGAACCAGTCAGAAAAGCTGGATGGGGAAATAAAAATTCTCCAAGCGTTGACTACTATAATACAACATATCCTGAGGGTTTTGACCCCTACGTCCCACCGACCATTGACTGTGACCCAGATCCTCCTGTAGAAGAAGACACGACTCCAAATGGTAGTGGAAGATTTGGACTGTCATCTCTACTCCTTCCATTTTTGTTCATTATCTTCAAAATGTTTTGAGCAAAACCCGTAATTTATTAATTTTAGCTATGGCATTTTTAAAGTTTGTGCCATTTTGTTTCGCAAAATAGAAGTGCCTGTGATTGTTTTTTATCTAATAAATAGAAGAAGAAATGAAAAACATGTGTAAAATGATTAATTTGACAGTGTAAAGACCCACCAACCTTCGACTTGGGATTTAATTAGTGTTTACATCCTTATCGTGTGTCCGTTGATTATTTTGGACAATTTGTAGGGAAAAAATTGTTACAACATTTTAGAGTTACTTTTTAGTACGAAAGATACATAGTTGAAAGGCCTCCTCTCCAGAATTTTGCGTACGTGAGAGAGTAATTTGAATCATGCTCAAAAGTTGTTTGTACGCAACTCTAATACTATTCTCTCCTGACTCTTCGTGGAGGTGTGTCTCGTGTCTTGTGTGTGTGTGCCTGTGCCTACGCGTGAGTCATGTTTCATTGACGTAGAATAATTTGATTAATAATTTGTGCTCGTCTGGAACTGCTTAAAGTGGAGGCTATGCTATGAAAATTTTTTAA
>WJFB01003786.1:0-11993 GCA_009870185.1 Pygmarrhopalites habei | reverse complement strand
CTAACATGTCTAACATACACTGAAAGTTGCAAGGTCTGAAAACTGTTCCTTCGTATTTTCCTGAACAGGGCAAATATTAAAGACTATTCGATATGGGCCTTTGGTAACTAATTTTGTACATCCAAAAGCATTTTTTCTCCATTTAATCCCTTGTCTTCCATTTTTATTATTCCCACATGCTTACGTAAAAACAATGCAAATGGAAAATTACACAACCGAAAAAAATGGATATTAATAAATAATCTTCTACTGCACAAATTATTATTGTTGAGCATAAGATTTTAATTCCAGATAAACGTTTCGCATCGTTTCCTCCTCCACGTCTCCCATGAATTCTCCATTTCCAATTTTTTTTTGTCTGAACTCCCCCTTTTACATAATTTATGCTCTTTGCTCATGATAACAACAACAACAACAGGAAGATATGAAGAACGTGGAGCAGTTTGCATTTTGTGTGTGTGTAATTTTATTGTCGCCGCCAACTTTCTCCCTTTGTGTCATTTGTATTTCTTGAGAGATAATTCTTCTCTCTCTCCTAACCTGTAATTATCAATTATTACAATGTATTGTTCAAAATGATATTTAACCCATTAATATTCAAGACTCTCTTCACCCCAGTTCCTCATCTCTCTCTCTCACTCACACACACACACGTAACTATTAGAACATGAGAAGGGGGCGTGTCTCCCCTATACATCAAAATACAGAGGCTGTACTCAATTTCCCTCTTCATCATCGCATCAGACGCACTTGTCAATAGGAAATATGATTACACACACACACACACACGCCGAAGGTATCATAGTGTGTTTACAAACAAATTTTTGCAGTTGACCTTGGCTCGAATCGCAAGTCGGCGTCCGCCGACTCGGCGACTGGACATTTTTCCTCTTTCCCCCTCTTCTGTTCTGTGTGTGTGTGTTTCTCCCCCCCTCTCTCTTTCCTTTGTCTTTCCCATTTTCGCACGCTGGGTACCTACCCATTTGCAATTTATTTACAAAAGGTGATTTGCAAAATCATGTACGTTTGTAAATAGAAAAATATTTACACTCCAACTCCGCAGTTTGCAAAACTGATCACGTGATCCCTTCTCACTGCTTTGTACTGATGACCCCACAATTCTCCAGAAAGAGAGAGAGAGAGAATTTGCTGGAGTATAAATTGGACGGAGGAGATTGGAGGAGAACTCATTACTCAAACTAAAAGTCAATCGAACACTTTGAAGAATTCACTGTAGAAAACAAGAAGTTCAACATGTCTAGCGCTGACGGTACGTCGGAGTTTTGCAAAATTTATTGTAATTTTTTGCACACACTCGCTACTAGTGTGTGTGTGTGTGTGCGTGTTTGTGTGTGAGAGAGAGATTCGACAAGTATTTGTTGGAATTATTGAAGAATTGAATTGTGCCGCCTTTCAAAAATTTTGAAATTTTGGCTACGAATTAATTGCAATTTTTTTATTTTTGCAGAAACAATGAACTTGAACGGAACCCAGGCTGAGGAGATTGCAGCTGCCACTCCAGAAGAGATTGTTGATGAGACACCCAAGGATGACGATGATGAACCAGCTCCAGACACAAACGGAGGGGATGCTGCGGAGGTGGAAGGAGGAGACGCAGAATAGACAAGAGGAATTTCTGAATTTTCACCGAATTCCCCGAATTTTCTATCCCATCGTGATCGTGTGTGACGTCTCAAAATAAATGAAACTGATCTGGACTGAGTTGTGGACAACAATGACAAAAGGAATTACAATGGAAAATGGATATTGAAGTGTAAATAATTGCAAGCTCTCTAGGCTGCTGAACATCTTTGTATTATAAAGTATTTTTTAAAATATGTATACGGAAAATCTAGTGATAATTATAAGGATTTGTGCATCAATAGATTGTAAGGAGGGAGGGAGGGATGGGGTGTAAAATAATATTTTATTATTTGTTTTAAATAAAATTCTAAATCAAAACATTTTCTTATTGGTTTCTCCTTTTGCATTTTTGTCTATTTTGCTTTGTTATTGCTAATTTCTTTTGGGAACTCTCATCTCTTCATTTGCACTCTACACTTGCAATCAAACTAGTTGAAATTGTGTGTGTGTGTGTGTGAAATTAATTTTTCTCATTAATTTACATACGAAATTGTGTGAGAGAGAGAGAGAGAGAGAGACGTTCAGGGGTAACAACTGCCCATATTTGTTTTCCATTTAATTATTTAAATTATTAACTCGCAAATACTGGATCCAACTGGACTGAGCTGGACTCTCGATGAATGGACAAGGAATTGGTAATTGGAGTTGTGTCAAGAAAAAAGTGTGCGTGTTCCTGTGTATGTGTGTGTGTGTGAGGATTAAAAAATTATTAGTTGCAGTGAATGCAAATTTTGCATCGGAGGGGCGGAGGGAATTGACAGTGACCTCCGCAAGTTTTATGGGTTCTACAGAGTGCAATTGAGATATAAAAATATTAAATATTAAATTTTCCCTGTGCAGTCCCTCTAGGGTCAATGATCAATCATCCAATAAATTACACACACACACACACACACACCTCTGCTATAGAGGCTCTACAACAAGTGCCACATCCCTCCAGACTCTCTCCCTGTGTGTGTATTTTCCCACTTCCTTTGATTATGATGCTCACCTCTAATATTTACTTTTATTATGCACACTTTCACTGTACAGTGAGCAAAGTGTTGCATACATTAGTATTTGATTTTGGTTAAATAGTGTGGAAAGCTCAATTTTGCTCAATAATCACAGTTTCCCCTTTCATTTTTGCCAAAAAATTATGATTTCAGATTCACACTTGAAACTCCTACGGCATTCCAATTGACTTGAGTAGGATGGAAACAGGTTTCCTTCACTAATTTCAATCAGGGTTCGGCCGTGGCAGAAACTGGTCGGCAGAAACTGACTCCTGCCACTCCAAATTTTGTGCGAATCTTATGCGAAAATGCATAAAATTTACAGGAGTGAAATAAACGTTTTTTACTCGATCATTTGCCGGACATTTTTTAAGGAAATGTTTTTTTCACTTCAAAATTCAAAATTTTAAAGACTTGCCACGGCTTTTGAGCAATCATATCTCAATTCTTGCAACAATAAGCCAATTTCTGCCAGTTTCTCCCACTGGCAGCTAAATTGTGATTTGTGCCGGCAGACAAGAAACTTTGATTTGAATCCATTCAATCACATCCCTCACTTTTTCACTTTCAATATCAAACGCACCTCAACTTGACTGCCATTGACAGTCATCGACTTGAGGAGACGAGAGGATTCTCCAAACCAAAAGTTCAAGGATGAAGAAATTGGTAAAAAAAATTCAGACTAGATTTTCAGGAATTAGAATTAAAAATCTTTTCACGGGAAAAAGTAATCTTAAAAATTTGTGAATGTATTTTTTAAAAAAAAATATTTCAGTCTCTCTTGGTTTGGACTGGAGTGTTTGGGACGACCCTCTTCTTGGGTGTCCACTCAGCAATTTACAGACAATTGCCTTCAGTGGCAGCAGAAGAATTGTACTTGAGAGACTACACACCCATTCCATACCGCCGTTGTGACCGACTACAAGATAGTTCAACTCAAGAGGAATTTGATGAATGTTGTGCTGAGTACCCAAGAGGAGTTTTCCTATGTCCAACTTCTGCTCCGCTAGGTCATGTTTGTGCTGGGACAAGTCCACCTGCTTGCTGTCGTTGTGCTAATACAGAGTTAAAACCAATCAAACCGAAGGAGACAGAGAAGGCCAAAGAAACCAAGAAGAAGAATAAGGAAGAGGTTGAGAGTGCAGAGGACGAAGAGGAGGAAGAGGAGGAAGAAGAAGAAGAAGAAGAAGAGGAGGAGGAGGAGGAAGAAGAATAATAAGTTTGCTAATTAAAAAAGATAAGGGAATACCACCTGCCATTATATTTGGCAAGAAAAAGTGTTTACTTTTCCTGTTTGGAGAGTGAGCCGTCAACTGAAATCGTGGATATTTGGAAGAAAGTGCAGGAAAAAAATATGACGGTTAGAAGGAAATAATTTCCTTTTAAAATACTTGTTTTTGTTATTAAATGATTTAATTATTTTTGTATTGAATTTACACTTCTCTGTTGTATTTGCTTATTGTTTTAAATTTTTGTTCTGTTGAATTGTTATAGTTTGAATAAAACAGAATATTTTTTTAGTTTTAAATAATTTTTTAAAAAAACTACATAGTAATTAGGGATTGTTCTTTTCCCGGGATTTTTGGAAAGTCGGAATTCGGGATAGGGATTTTGTCAATCCCGGGATTTTTCCCGACTTTTCCCGATCCCCTAAAAAGGTCTAACATTGACACCTATGACCCCGAAATTATCAAAATTTGACCTTTTTGAATCCAATTTTCCAATATTTGACCTCTGTGACCCCGATCTTATTTAAATTTGACCCATTTGACCTAAATTTTGTCAAAATTTGATTCAATTGACCCCGATTTTACGAAAATTTGACCTCCGTGACCCCACCGTTTGTCAAAATTTGACCCTTTTCTGCCAGAATAGGGTAAAATCCAATCCCGATTTTTCTCGGGATTTTAAAAATCTAAATCCGGGGATTTTCGGGAATGAAAAAACGGTCGGGATCCCGGGATTTCGGGATCCCGAGAATTCCGGGAACCAATCCCTAATAGTAATCTTCGAGCAATTTTCAGTGGAATTTTTGCACGTTGGGCTGTAATGAGGTTTGGGTACGTCCGAACTGACTGCCCTTGGGATTACATAAATGTCAGATAGACTATTGTTTTGTAATGTTAGGTAAATGAAGTCACGTGATGTTCGTCTCATCCCAAGTCCCAGTTCGGACGCAGCCAAACCTCACTATTATTAACTGTATTTGTCCCATAGTTCTTAAATCGATCAATCGCGATGAATCGCAAAACGTTATATATGTGATATATGCCGGTGATTTTGATATAGCAATATGAGAGACAAAAATGCTTAAAAATTCCATGCGAGCTCATATACATATAATATACATATATTATTTCATACACACATCAAAATAGAAAATTGATCGCGATTGATCGATTTCAGACTATGATTTGTCCTTCATTAGATAAAATTCATTCTTTATACTATGGTCTAATGACAGAGTGTCATTATTTTGCGCCTTATTTTTTGGCGACATGAGCATGCAAAACTAACTAACACTCTTTCTCTTTCCACCTTGAAAATGAATTGCAGCGTTGTGTAGTGAGATTTCCCTTCAATAAAACTAATATTTACCTGGTAAATATTGTCCCCTCTCATTTGCAAATAACATACTAACCCAACTTAGGTAAACCTTCCATCCTTCAAATTACGAGTTAGTGAGAGTGACATGTGATTTAGAGAAGGAAGCTATCTAATTTTTACACGCCCCGACTGTCACTCCAGGATATTTTGTTTTACTGTTCTGGCCCAGGGTTCCCGCTCCGGGAGAAAATGTGAGATTTCGGAGATACCCGGCTTCTTCCACCTTTCTTCACCGGAAGAAGCGGGAGAAATGAAAAAGCACTGAAAAAAATCACTGAAGAGTCACGGCTTATGCCGAGAAATAGTAAACAAAGAATACGATTTGCAAAAAAGAATTTGAGGTTTTGAGGTTTTCAGTGCCTCTTCGTTTTTCCCGCTTCTCCCACTCCACACTAGAAACTGACTTCTCCCGGGAGATAAAGAACCCTGTTTTGACTCACTGCCGTCTCTCCATCTCGGTAAAAATCGTAAAAATGGGTCAGCCTCATTCATTTCCCATTCAAATCCATGCACACACGCCACACGTCAACTTCAATTCATCCCCAAAACACACACACACATACAGGCACACACACAGCTTAAATACTGTAATTATGACACTTCTATTGTCAAAAAAATCCTTCCGTGAAAAGCATTATCTGTCATCCTTTTCACTCTCTCTCTTACACGCGACACAAACACACACTGTTACATCTGAATGGCATGAAAAACAGTGCAAAAATAGAGGATGCATTAAAAATCTGCTATATTGATGCACACACAGACACACACACGGGGTGTACGTGTGTGCTTATGAATATGATCCACTTGCCTACGCTATCATTGTTCTGTCTCGAATTTCATTCGTGGGATCAATGAGCTGAAGAAAAATAAAACTTTTTGTGATGAAAAAAGAGTGTGTGCAGTTGGCACACTATCTCCTCTCCTCTCCTGTACAATGTAACACTCCCTCATGACACACACATACGTTTCCTTCCTCTCTCACTCTAGTGAGGATAGTTTGTAACCTTCACAACTATTTTTAGCTTGTAATCATCACACTGGGGTCACGTGAGTGACTCCGCTTGATATTTCCATGCTGTATCCATTTTATATTTTCCTCCCTTTCCATCCACAATCCACACACATACACACACCACTCTCTCCCCACTTCCTCCGCAAACTCAGCTGAGTGTCACTCAGGGAAAGATAAATAGGGAGGGAAGAGGAGAGAGAGAGAGGAAGAGAGTGTGTGTGAGAGATGTAGGGTACAATGTGCACTTTCTTTTGCCTTTGACGACTGCCAATTTAACTTTTCCTTCTCCAGTAGTACAACAACAAGGAAAAATTGTTTCCTTTTAAATTTCTCACTCTCTGTCTCTCTCTCTGTAGTTCATATCAATTAATTTTGTATGGACGGCACAATTTGCAATGCATTTTCCTCATTCTAATCCCATTATCCAATTTAGTTTTCAATTGGATTGAAGTACTCAAGAAAAACATTTCTTAGATTTATTCTTAATCCACAAGGATTTTCTTATAGAATTTTAAATAGTTGTAATATTTGAATAGTACAAAGTTCCCGGGTTTTTTCCCTCTACAGTGGAAAAATAATGGTGAACCACTTACCATGTCAAAAGCCAGTCATCCTTGAATTTCAAAATTTGAGCTATGCTGTCTGTGACACTGAAGCAAATTCATGTAATTTTTTTTTGATTTGGAATTTTTTGTACATTTATTCTATTTTTGCAAATCCTGAATATTGTGCAAAATTTTGCACTGTGGAATTTTTTTTAAAAATGTTGGTATACAAAATTTAGTGCGCAGGTTCAGTCCTTACATGACCAAAGAGAAAAAGACGATACTGAAAAATGTTTCCGGGATTTTTCGACCGGGTGAACTGACAGCTATTATGGGTCCCTCCGGGAGCGGGAAAACAACCCTTATGAATATTTTGGCGGGATATAGGTTAACCTAATTTTGATTTGAAATTTTGTATGCGGAAATTGACAAAAAATCATTACAAAATGACTTCTCATTGAGAAGTTCTCAATCAGATTTTAGTATTTTAGAATAAAAATTAAATTCTAAAATACGAATGTCCCACATTTTCCTTTGAAATTAGAAACGAAGATGTCGAGGGGAACGTTTTTGTGAGTGGGAAACCCAGAGATTTGTCCCAATTTCGCAGGATGGTATGTAAAAAATTTTGAGTCAAAATTTTTGACCTATGGCCTCTTTGTGTAAAAAATAGTTTGGATTGATAATTTCCTTGAGATTCAAGGCTTCAATACTTGAATTTTTTTTTGTACAAAAAGAGATAATTTTGACTATTAATTCTCTCTCTCTCTCGCACACACAAATAGTCATGCTACGTAATGCAAGATGATGTCCATCTCCCTCATTTGACTGTAATGGAGTCGATGCGTTATGCAGCTGAATTGATGTTACCCCGGGGGACAAGTAAAAAGGAAAGGGACACACTCATCATGGAAATTTTTGACACAATCGGACTGACCGAGTGTAAAGATGTGAGGGCATCTCATATTTCCGGTGGACAAAGGAAAAGGCTCTCCATAGCTCTAGAATTAATTAAAAAACCTCCACTTCTTCTGCTGGATGAACCGAGCAGGTAAAGTTTTACAGACGCTCTTCATTCCTCCGTCCAAAATTGTACTCTGTTAAGAGTATTTTATTTTTATGGCGTAAATTTTTAATACAGACTCTACATTACAGAGTAAAGCTTAAAGCTTCGAAGGTCATTTCGTTGTATTTTTCCCTACTTTTACTCACCGTGTTTTTATTATGACCCTGGCCTCCATACCGTGGCAAAGGAGACGAGGGAAATTTAATTTCGTTCCACTCTCCATATTCCATATTATGGAGTCCATAAAGAGAAATGAAGGAGGATCATACGCGATGAGGAAAGACTGAAACGAATTTGTTCCGCCATTGTGGTCACAAATCCACGTTTTGACATGCCCCGCTGCGGCTCCATGTGTGTGTGTTTGAAGCCTTGTGATTTTCCATAATTCTCTCCCCTCCAACTTTGTAAACTTTGTTTAATAGCTCGAATTCTTTGCACAACCTTGAATTTTAATTGAGAAGGGCAAAAGGGAAGAGAGTCTGAGCCGGAATGAATAAATTTAAATCACGTTGAATGTAACTCATATTGAGTTACTCAATAGAAATGGAGTCCATTTAATGAACTCTGGAAAAGGCTTTTTAATAATTTTTCTTTATTTTTTTGTTGGTTAAGTGGTCTGGACAGCGCCTCTTGCGTCAGTTGCATAGCTCTACTAAAATCCTTGGCTTTGGGGGGTCGGACGGTCGTGGTACTTTTTAAAATTTTTTTACTAATCATTATTAGTGAGGCTTGGCTATGTCAGAAACTGACACTTAAAGCGAGACAACAGTCATGCGACTCCATTTATTTGACACAAGGTCACGTGACTACTCAGTTGGCACGAGGTCACGTGACTCCATTCATTTGACACAAGGTCACATGACTTCATTCATTTGACGCAGGGTCACGTGATACCATTCATTTGGCACTAGGTCACGTGACTCCATTCATTTGACACTAGATCACGTGACTCCATTCATTTGACACTAGGTCACGTGACTCCATTGACGTAGCATTAAAGCACGTGACATTTACCCTATCGTAAGTGTCAGTTTCGGACGTCGCCAAACCTCACTATTACTTAAAATAGTTTGCCAATTTTTTTCCAAAATTACGAAAAGGTCAACCTTGTGCATATTTCCTATTAAATTTTTTAAAAATATTCTTCTAATTTGATTTGTTTTGGACACCAAAGGCAACGATTCACCAGCCATCTGCCAAGATTCTAGAACAATTCGACTCACTCTATTTTTTGGCTCAAGGGAAAAATATTTATAATGGCCCCACATCATCTCTTGTCTCTTTCCTGGGTAATCACGGCCTACACTGTCCGGAGTACCACAATCCTGCAGATTTTGGTAGGTTCAATTCAAAATTTATTGACCTTTGACCTGATCTGTCATGTCATAGGTCACTCGTGAAGTTCAAAATAAAATCCATGATATTTTAAACTAAGGAACTGATAAGTAAATTCTAAATGAAAAATTTCATTGAAAATATTACAGCCATAGAGATAGCCAGTGGTGACTACGGTGAGAAATGGATAGACATCCTTGCCAAAGGGACATTAGAATCCGACATTCGGAAAAATTGTCAAGGACCAAACAATAATAATTGCTCAGATCAAAATCCTAACGAAGAGGATGGGGAGTTGGAAGTAGAATCTTTACATCCTCCACTCCTAAGCAGAAGACTCAAAGCAGCCTGTGTTCCTAATTGCTCTCAAATGTCCAGTACTTTTTTTACACTCCTCAAAAGGTCAACACTCTGTGTAGGGAGGGATATGGTGAGCGGGAGATTTCAAAACCAGTCCTGAGAATCATCAATTCATACCATAAATTATTTATTTCTCTAGATCCTGACTCACCTACGCTTTGCGTCGACCATTTTTGTAGGACTGCTAGTAGGGACACTGTACCATGACGTTGGCAGTGACGCTAGTAAATGTTTTCATAACGCGGGAAATTTGTTTTTTGGACTCCTCTTCATGATCTTTTCTGCCATGATGACGACCATCCTCACATGTGAGACATTTCACTATTTTTCAAACACACACACAGAAAATAAGGGAGGCTCCGCTTTATTGAAGGTCTCCACTGGAAACTGAACGTTCTTATAGGCTAAGTGTCACGTGATCCAATGTAACAGACAAGACGGTAGGCCTTAAATAGGCTCACGTGACATTCATTCTATCTGATTTTCAGTGAACATTTTTGCAAATTTTGTGTAAAGCGGAGTCTGTCGATTACTGTCCTGAATAAAAATCATGGTTGGTGATGTAATTTGTGTGTAACTTTCTAGTTCCATTGGAGAGAGGTGTTTTAGTGCGGGAACATTTGAATTGTTGGTACTCGCTCAAACTCTACTATTTGGCCCGAACTTTAGCAGACTTACCATTCCAAGTAATTTACAAAATTCGCATGCCATTCTTTGCAATGTTTAATTCAGGGTTCCGGGTTCGGGAGAAAGTGGGGGTGGGAGAGATGGGAGATACCCGGTTTCTCCCACCTGTGTTCACCGGAAGAAATGGGAGGAATGAAAATGCACTGAAAAAATCACTGAAAATGTCCAGAAATATTTATCAAAACTTGTAAACTTGCAACAAAAATGTCAAAATTTGAGATCTTCAGTGCAGCCTTTTCATTTCTTCCGGTTTCGGCCATTTCTCCCGTTTCTCCCGGTTTCTCCCACTGTGCACTAGAGGTTCATTTTTCCCGGGAGATACGGAACCCTGATTTAATTTGTGTGTATTTGAAGGATGAAAATTTTTTTTGATTTATTTTCAGTTGTTCTTCCCGCTCTTTTACATTCTATTCATGTACTTCATGACTGAGCAGCCACTGGAAACATTTAGATTTTTTATTGTGCTTGGGATTGGGACTTTGGTTTCCTTGGTGGCTCAAACGATTGGTCTTTTGATTGGAGCTGCGTGTACAGTGGAGGTACGGCTTGCTCATTTTTTGAAAATTGCCGCATAAAAGTGATGAATTATTTATTATTGTGTGTCTCTGATTGGGTATTTGCAGAGTGCCGTGTTTCTAGGACCCGTGACTGCCATTCCATTTTTTTTATTTTCCGGTTGTTTCATGACACTCTCCACAATCCCGGGTTTCCTCCGTTGGATTTCATGGGTTTCTTACGTCCGCTATGCCTTTCAATCCATCGTGACAGCCATTTATGGACTGAACAGAGGGCCGCTCAAGTGTACTGAAGCTTACTGCCATTTCAAGGATCCCAAGAAATTTTTGGAAATGATGGGGATTATTGATATTCCAGTGGCCAATTATGCCTTCTGTCTTATTGGGATCCTCATTTTTCTGAGGATTGTAGCGTACTGGGCATTAAGGTGGAAAATTAAGTCAGCCATCAGATGAGGTGACCTATTGTATAGTATACAATGTATACGGAGGACCGGCAAGGTCACTTATTAAGGAATCATGAGAGGGGTGAGAAGAGCCTTTGAACAAATATTTGGTGATATAGAAATGACATTTCTGAAATGTGAATGACTTCTGTGACTACTTTATATCTTCATAATTTTGAATAAATATTTTAAATCTACACGAAGAAAAAGAAAATTGTGTTCGAGTTCACTGTCGCTGTAAAAAATACAAATCACAATGGGTATAATTTTCACCAAATTTAGAATAATTTAATTGACAGTTTGCAACGCGTTTCGACATGTAGTCTTCTTCAGGCAGTAATTATAACTAAAGTGACATTGTGCGTGTGTGTGTTACAGAAAATTGGAAACCTAAAATTTTTTGAAGTTTTTTGACAATTTATTCACTGTCGCTGTACATAACTTGCTTTCCTAAACTCTTGCCTTGTTGTAAGACTGCAGACGGTCAGGACGGTCTAGAACAGAATTTTTGTTTGTGTTACTTTACTGATGGTGTGTGTGTGGGAGCGTAGACCGATGAAAGGGCCCTTTCAAAGGGGAAATGTGATGGGCGTCAAGTCAGCAGCCGCTGCTGAAAACGTCAAGTTGGCAGCCAGCAGTCAAATGAAATTCCAGGAGAATGGTGGTAGGTATCATCACCAAATTTGAAATATATGCTCTTGCACACATGCTTTAAGGGTACCTTTAATGAATTTGTTCTAACTAAAGAACTATCGGAGATACCCGGGTTTTAGAGTTT
>WJFB01003785.1:0-11994 GCA_009870185.1 Pygmarrhopalites habei | reverse complement strand
ATGAGAAAAAGTTAATCATAAACACGCCCGCCAGGCGGTTCGGAGTGATCCATTTTCCCTACAAATGTGAGGAAAATGACTAAATTGAAAAAATCGGCTAAAATAAACCCGTTTACAGAATAATCTGAAACTTACCCAGTGAGAACCCACTGACATGAGGAAATTTTTGCGTGACTGATCGACCGGCCATATTAGGCGGGAAACCGCCAGAAACGCAGTAAACTCCAGAGCATGTTTTGGCGCCATAATCTTATTCAAATCCTTTTGAAAATACTTCTTAAAATTCATTCAAAAGTGCCTCTGACCAGTCATTGTGTCTTTGGAGTGCAGAAATTTTTTTTGACCTCACTTGATTGACCTCAAAATGTCAGAAAAACGGTTAAATTACAAAGGTGGAAGTCATGATTTGAATCTTCCCGCCAGGGTCTCTGAACGTATATAAAGGTAATCCACCACGGTCCGAATCTGACCTCCATTTTGCGATCCGAGCGCCCTCTAAGGGGAAAAACAAGTTGTTGTAATTTACCCGCCAGTGATCCTTGGCTTTCTCAAATGCCTGGACAATAAAAAGTAAATTAAATGTCCAAAAAATTAAATCAAATTCTTAAATAGAGATTTTCGCAATTTCTTGCGGTAATCAAAGTACATGTACAAAAAAGCCAAGGATGTCTCTAATAATTTATTTGAATGGAAAGATAAATTTTTAAAATTCCCGCTCACATCTTTCATACCCCGAACGGCGGCGGCACTCTGGATCAAAAACCGTCACCCGGACTTGATCCAAATTACAAATTTGAACGATCCTCCCTCCAGCGTCACACTTGACCTCTGGGACAGTTTGGATAAAACTTAGATAAGCTGGGTTAGTCGAGATGATCTCATTCTTGAGAGTGTTGAGGACCGTGTCCAAAGTGTCACTACCCCGGGATGTCAACTGACTTTTTTCCGTGGATGAAAAGAGGAGGACAAAAACTGACCAAGTACATTAAAGACAGACTGGGGCCCGACTACATTCGGAGTCAACATCCGGTCATCCAGATTAATACGTTATTAAGGAAGAAATACAATGTGCTAATCTTTTTTGTGTGTATACAACAATCACAACAATGCATAAGTTTTATAAACATTTTTCTCTCACAGATGTTGTACAGTACAGACCGAAAATTCTACTACTGAGAATTCATCTAGATCAATTCGGATTCCTATAGATATTCCATGTACAAAATGGTTCCGGTTATAATAACATAAGAAAATATAGTCTGTTATTACTCCTTTATTTTTTTAAAAAAAACTTTTTTTAAAAACCAACTTGTGTGTGTGCGCGCATTTTGTTGTTAAAAAACTGTTCCCTCATACTACTATTTCAACGTTTCCAATTTCATTCGTACCAAATAGTATATAAATACCTGATGAAGTCCTATCTTTTATTAAAATAAAATTGTGTGTGTGCATGCTGTTTGTCTGCATTGTTTTTAAAAAAATACACACATACTAAAATGACCACACAATGTTTTCTGTGCATAGGTAAAGGTCACACAGGGAATGTGGATGATAAGAAAATTATGTTCATGCATTTAAAATCATAATTGTCCTTTAAACATGATTGAAATAATCAAAATCCAAATGCACGTAGAGTCAAAGTTGTTGGATGGTCAGCATAAATAGGATGAAACGAAGAGACCTCGTAATAAAAAAGGTTAATTGGTCAAGAGGTTAAGGAGTCGGGTTAATAATGAGCTCAGAATGTTAATAAAATAATAAGGAAGGAGTAGGCAGGCCGGAGATCGAGTCTGAATGAGAGAATAGTTTTTTGACTTTTTTGTATCGTGATCTCATTGACGGTTCATCGTGGGATTGATGTCGGCAAATCCCACAATGAACCGTCAATGGGCCGGTGGGACAAAACCCAGCAATGATCTCACGGTGGGATAACCGTGGGATTTTATACTCGTGCCAACGAAGGCCCAGCAATAAATTCTTTCCTGGAAGGAATTTAAAATTTACTATTTATCATTAACAAAATTGAACCTTTGAATTTCAAAAATTGTGTTTTTGAGAATCCGCCCATGTCTATATCTCGAGCCCGTAGGCTCCACCATGTGTTTTTTGTGTCGTCCATATTTTTTAAAACTGCCTGGCTATACATCAATAGTCTCGAACCTGCACTAATTCGTAAATTTGTTAAAATTATGCCAAAAAAAGTGCTTTTGATGCTTTTTTAGAAAAGTTGCTTTTGTTGCTTTTTTCCGACGGATTTTTGACCTTCACGGACCGGATGTAATGTCAGAATCCGAAAACGGATCATGCAACGTGCAATAAAAAAGTTGCTAAGGCAACTTTCCGGTTACCCTAGTAATGGATTTACAAATGTCAAATGGGACATTCATATTTATTTAGTATTTCAATTGCTGAGGATTTGTACAGCAACAGGAGCGTCTGTCCTTGGCTTGTGCGTTGTATTTGTCTTCTCTGCTGCCCATCCCCTTGGGTTCTCTATTTTTTGATCAAAGTGGCGCGGGATTTGAAAATGAGGATGAGGAGGATTGTACGTACAAGGAATTTTTTTACAATGTTACAGGACGACAAGGTTCAAATAATATGGATGTGACTGGACAATTACGGCGATTTATTCAAAATCATTGAAATCCACCCGCGCAATATTCAAAAACAATTCGAAAGTGAACGCCAGCTTTTGGTCATTATCATTTTTTACCAAATTTGATGGACAGTGTCCGAAATTCTTTGAGGAAGACGGATTGGTATTATCTCTAACATGAGTACAGTACCTGTGGTCAATACTCCCACCAAATACATTTGAATTATTAAATATATTTCAGAATCCAGTAGAGAGATCCTCTTGTTTGAAAATAGTCGGACTCGTTTGTCTCTCATATCCTCCCTGACATGGTCTTGTGGCATGACCTCTTTGACTGTTTTCAAAATTTCCCATTTCTCCCACAGCCAATGAATTCCGGATGAGAGTATAATTTCCAACCGGTACCTCAACAAGTCGGGATGAAATGCGCTTAGTCCATACGTCGCTAAATATCCTTGCAGTCTGCGGTAGCCTACCGGATTATAATTTGAAATTAATGATTCACTTTGAACTTAAAACTATTCAAACTGCATTTTCTTTGTTATACATTCTTAAAATGACAGTCAACCTACAGTCAATCATTACTCACCATACTTTTCCAAATTCCCCACCACTTTCTTCATATCCGTGTATCTTAATTTTGAATTCTTTTCCATTTCCCTCTCAAATATTTTCCAATAGTATGGAAACATCCGAGGGGGTACAAGTAGAGCAGTCGCCGTCCTACTTCCCCTACTTTGTCCACGACTCAACCCTCCATTGATGAATTTTGCCAAATCCTGTTCACAAATAAAGTTTGTGTCCATGTACAGCTGATAAAGGCTTACAACCAAGCGGTTCTTCAAAGACAACTTTTTATAAGGGATATTTTGGTGTCTCTCAACTGTGATTTCCCAAGATGGGTCGATATGTTCCATAACGTTGTAAATCCCAGTAAAAAATTCACACTCACCAATTCTCCCACGTTTATTCCAATTTGGATCTAGTAGACAACGTGTCCACACAGCCCGGTTTTGCCCCTCTTCAAATTTACTTTCTCTCAGCCTCAAACAGGATGTGTGACTAAATATTGCGTAAAATTGAAAATTTTCCATATCCTCGAAGTGTTCCCAGTGAGTCACAAAAGGGTAAATGTTGGTCACTTCATAATTAACCACAGATTTGTACAGACTCCCAAAAAGGAAGCAGAAAATTAACCACAGAGACCAAATAAGATTGAGGATGTGGGTTGGACGGGTCAGTTTAAATTTTGACGGACTAAAAGTTTGTTCACAATGGTCAATGAGGGTCGAGGTAAGCCACAGAAGGGTACTAGCAAAAATGGGTAGTAGAGATGGAGAGCCATGCGCATGCGTGTGTACACTCTCTAGACGGAGTGTACACGTGACGTACATGACTATGATTGTGATGAGAAGGATGAGGGCAAAAAGAATGTACCAAGTAGTGAGTTGAAAAGGTGTAAAATAAATTTCGAAGGATGATTTTAAAATTTGAACTCCATCCGATGTAATGAGATTGACAGGTGGGGAAGAACCGATGAGGATCAGATCTACACCATGAGCATCCCATTTTACTTTCTCTGGTCCAGTGAGGGGACGGAGGATGGCGTATGTACGAGTAGTACGAATTAGGTCATTAGAAACGCTCATATTTCCCAGAATGAATTGTAAGGTGGCTGCTTCACCAGCTGAAAGACAGGAGATGGGGTCAAATTGAAATAAAATTATTATGTAATAAAATTAAAGCTTCTCACAAGTCTGTTTCGAGTGAGCGCGCGCGCATGACTCGACACGCTCTCACTCCCTGGGTATGTGGGTTAATAATGGCTATAATAATTAAAAACTGGCTGTCACTTCCAGGAGTGGACGCACATCGCGCGCACCGCGCGTGTCGAGTCGAGTCGAAAGAAGAGGAGAAGCGAGCTAGCTGCGGATGGCGTTACACTCGAGTCAACAGACATATATACATGTAAACGCACACGCACACGCGCGCGAAAGCCACACACTCTCTCTCTTCCTCGTCTACAGCAGGATTCTGTACTTAGGAAGAAGCTTCTGACAGGGAAGCTCTCGCGCGCGCGCTCTCCCTTTATTCTGAATAGCCGTACAGGAGCTCCGGGTCGGTCACTCGCCTCCCGCCCCTCACTTCCATTTTTCTCGAGTGGAAACAGACTCGCTGAGAAGCCTTAAATAAAATTACACTTGGGAGACGAGGACGAAGAAGGCAAGTACGTCATAGAAATTACACTCACTGACATTCTACTTTCTATGACGGAGTTGCCTTGTTCGTCCTCGTCTCCCACTTGTAGTATGAGCACTCAAGATTTTTTGATGACCTAATGGACAATTGCAATGACCTGTTATGAACATGGAGTGTGACCCTACATTGTACATTGTAGTACACACGTTACAAGATATACCCTAACTCTATACCTGTTTTATGAGTGTGGTTGAGTTGATACGGGATGTTAGGGAGGGCTCTTACGTCACGAATCAGAATTTTAATTTTGGAAACATCCCATATCACCATTCGACCCTTAGCCGTTGTTATCAAAAACGATGTCACCATAAGTTTGAAGCAGTCCGCCCCCTCAAGGTCACCAAGGTAATTTCCATTCCGGAAAATGCGGGTGTGGGGTATTGACCTCACCGCTAAGGGAGAGCATATAAACATTTTAGGGGGAGCCATCCCTTTAATCTGACCACAGTATAGGCACACTGCCTCACCATCTACCATGGTTATCCATCCCTTTATTTTATCCTTGGTGTAAGACAGTATGAACAAAGGGACAACCAAAGGGTTTGTATTGGACGTTGCAAAATATTTCATAAAAATTTCTCTAATCCTTGACCCATAATCTTTCTCTTTCAAAATCAAAAGCATGTATGGTTTGGACTGGCTGAAATACTTGCGTAGTACTCGTACTTGTTCATTTTCCTCCATGAATAGTTCAAAGTATCGAGTTTTCCGGACGAACATGGCCACGTGACCCCTACTCCTCCGTGTATTGTTTTCAAAACCAAAACCAAACGTAGTATGCGGTTTCCATTGTTCAATCCGAGTTTCATTGTCCACTTGGACAAGGATTGGTTTGAACAGGATGGCAGGGTGACCATAATGTTGACCATGACCTTGACCATGACCACGAGGAGTTATGGCCATATGGGCTTGATAGTCCAGGATTGCGGAATTTGGGAATTCCAAGTAGTGGATGGAGAGGTCTGGAGGGATACTTTCAAGGATAAAACTTATATTGATATTTTGGTCCGGATTTCTCAAACGGATGTTTGAGGAGGAGGAAGAAGAGGATGGGAAAAATTGAGAGGTGGTACTACAGCAGGGACAGTACCAGTGGGACGTAAAATATTGGAACCAGAGTGGAATGTAAAATAATTTTTTTGTGGTGAGGAATAACATTATTGTAAAAAGTTTTGAAATTATTCAAGTTTTTCTAACAGAAAAAAAGTATAATTCTTTTTTTCTAATTAAATTTTTAACTTTATTTTAAATTATGGCTACCAAAGGACCAAATGAAGTTTCAAGTTTAATTTTTGATATTTTAATTTTACGTGATTGTGTAAATTCATTGTGTCTGCGGGATCTTTTATATACTTAATGTGGAGTCAAATCCCACGTTTGTGTGTGCGTACGTGTGTGTGTGTGTAATGCCAATCTGTAAGTACAATAAATGGCTGACAATATGATTCTTTATATACACATGAGACTCATTGTCGGACTGGATAATGAGACTAAAAGAGTACTAAAGACCGAGTCACAGTCGCCGACTGCAGTGAGAAACTGAGAAGAATGAAAATTTCATCATGAAATTAAGCTGAGTTGTGGGAGTTGAGGAAAATGGACATTATGACTTTATTATGTAAATTAAATTTTTTGTTGTCAAAACTTCAAGTGTGATGACACATATATGATAGAAGAAGACAGTTTCAAGGGTACAGAAAAAATAGAAAACTTTACAGTCAATTCACAATTTTTTATTATTATACAAGTGTGACAACACTCAACATATTATTATGACTCAAAGTATACACAGTCTAAAAGAATCAACTTAATTTCAAACAATAACATTGTAACAGGAGAAATTACAAAATTATACCAGGTAGGTATATAATATATTAACATTATAAGTATAATGCATACAAGGATAACTACACAACACATAAGGATAACTCATATACTCTAAATCTGGAAATACCAAAAGGTCCGGTCCGCAAGTTACGTTATTTTCGTATCCTTGCGCGCCACAATTTCTATGTGCAAGGGAGTCTTGCTTTACTTACGTAACTTGTGAACCGGACCTTTGGTAATTCCAGATCTATAGTACAGTTTATATACTTACATACACTCAGTCACACACACACACAGTCCACAGATTGTTCCTTCCGGTCCACAAATTTATAGAAGGGAAAGGAGGAACAGATTAGGGACGGAAATCCCTATGACTGATTTAATGAGTGATGAAAGTGAAAAACTAAAATTTAAAATTTAATACACCCCAGAAAATACTAATTTAATCATGATTAATATTATTATGATTACTAGTGACATTTTAAAATGGGGTGTGTAAAAAATGTAAAGCCTGTATAGGTTAAAAGAAGAGGATTGTCTGTCCACGAGCGGATTTTTTACCAGCTCACATATAATATGTCCAAATATGTTTTCTCTTCTGACTACTTTCACCTGACCATGGCCTTGGACTCTCCCATCCGTCCCTGCTTTCACCATTACCACAACGCTTTCAAAATATTCAATAATCACATATTCTTCAGATTCAGTCATTCAGGAAATTTAAATATCCCGCTCCCCATCGAACTCCCCCTCCCCCTATCTTTTGTGAAGCTATGTAAACATTCCCACAAAAAACCTCGTCAATTTCACTCTCAAACTTTTACCCATTCCACTTAAAACATTTCCCCACTTCACCCTTGCCCCTTTAATCCCTCTAATAATATTTCTCCCACCCAGCATTTTCCCTCTTTTCCACCCATAACCCCAAATCTTTCCCCCACTCCACCAAACCACCTCCACCACAACCCCCATCAAAAATCCTAACCATCCAAACCCAATCACCATAAAAATGGACACAATCCCTGGATCCAACATGTCTAAAATTTTGTAATCTTTACTCTCTTCCAATTCTTCTTCTTCACTTTCCTCCGTCTCCCTTTCCTCTCTCCTTCCCTCCCCCCAAAATCTCCACAATCCAATTATCCCTGAACTACAAAAAAGCTTTACCCTCTCCACCACCCTATCCGGGTAAAATCCTCCGTTACTCTTCTCCATACCCAGAAATCCAATGGGTTCTCTCATATACTCGTCATTTACTCGTCGATTGTGTCCAAATTTCAATTCCCTACTCTCATCCTCCTTCATTTTAATTTTGAATAGTTTCCAAATTTTTTCAAATTCCCCCGCTCGAACCACAACCATCATTTTATTATCCATTCCATAACCCACCGTCCCTTTTTTGGTTACCCGCTCTTTTTCCATTACTCCCTCCCTCCCCCTCGACAGCATACGGGCCAAGGCCTTGGGTTGTAGGGCCGTGACCCTTGCCAGTAAAGCCAAATCTCTGTGAACCATTTGGCACTCTTTAATAGACACACATTTGGACTTCTTGTATTTAATCCCATGCCAATATTTGTCACAATCCTTTGGCCGCATTTTGCAAAGCCATTCCGTATCCTCCACAACATCCTTTCTTGGCCTGGGTATAAATGAAGGCCCATAGAATTTTGAACATAATTTTCTACACAAATCTATTAAATCTTCCCGCGCATGGATTTGTTCTACAAATTCCAAAGAGTAACTGTGTACAGACTTGTGTTCTTCAGAATATTCAAAAAAATGTGATGGATACGGATCAACGTATGCATACTTTGCAGATCCCATATGTATCTGTGTGATGTAAATTGAAAGGTCCCGCCTGTCCTCATGTACTCCAACTTCTTCCAAAAATTTCCAGTTTGGAGTAAAGATGAATGGGGTGGCATAAGCGGATTTCATGTAAGAACGATACCAGGTGTTGAGGACGAGAGTGCAGAATAGCCATGCGGCGAGGAATTGACTAAAATATTTTTGGAATTTGAAATCCCCGCCAGTTGCGCCACCATTACTTCCACTCTGGATGGTGTGTGTAATTTCATCTGGGTATTCCGCATCAGATTGTTCCATCAAAATCCCAAAAGTCCAGAAAATGACGGAGAGGCTCGAGTTGCAAAATTCTTTTGGCCAATTTTTCCTCGGAATCTTCCCTTTGGTTTTGAATTTGACCGCCAAAACCATGATGATCATTAGGAGGATTGAGAGGAGGAAAAGGAAAATGAATCCGAGCCATACAGTCCATTCCATGGGTTCTACATAAAGACTCACGACGTCCATCCCCCTTTCTTGTATGTCATTTGTAATGAACTTGTAACCTCGCGTGTGGGTGGTCGGGTGGTAAAAGAGATTCGAGTGGAATGTGAATGAGCGGGAGGATTTGTCCATGCGAATCAACTCTTCATTCCCATTGTGACTCCCTTCCTTGTCCCATTCAGTGAGGAATGTGAGGTTGAGAGAGAGGAGGAGGAACATTGCAGAGGCCATACTAAAATCCTTGGTGTGTGGTCGGGTGAATGGGGTTGCATGAGGATTTTTACGGATAATGTAAAGGACCAAATCCAAATGGAATTCCCATTGGGGTTTTTTCCCAATGGCACGGCCATTCTGAGTGACTTGGAGGTATGTTGACATCATTGGGATGTAACAGGAGGAGGAGGGGGAGGAGGGGGAGGAGGAGAAATGGCGGGATTTTGGAGGTGGACATGAGAATTTGGCTATTCCTTGATGAAGAGAGCAGCCAATGGATGGGGTCAAAGGATTTTGTGCGGGAATTTTGAAAATTTTGGTTGTATTTTGGGTTTGGAATATTTTTTGAGGGATTTTTACTTTCTCCTCCTCTAAATTTTCAACCCCTAAATTTCCATTTTCCACCTCTGAATTTCCATTTTTCACATCTAAATTTCCATTTTCCATTTCCAGGTCCAAATTTTCATTTCCCGGTTCCATGGAGAATAGTAAGAACCGCGGGTGACCATAACGGTGCGATTCAAGGTATTCAAACATTTCTATCCATTTGTCAACATTTTCTTCTGTTCTGTTTCGAAGGGTAATGAGAAATAGTGAAAATTTTGGTGGCCAACTCAAATTTTCATGTACTAGAGTAGATGGGATTAGACTGATTAGAGAGAATTGAATGGACGACATAAGGAAATGGTCTGGGAGAGATGGGGATGTGTAGATGTCGGGTGGGACGAGGGAGATTTGAATGAAACATTTTTGATATTTTGTAGATGAGAGGACGAGGTGGAGTGGGCAACCGAATGTGTGTTGACAATTGGGGGGTAATTTTTTCCCTTGTATTTTTCGGGGTTTTTCAAATTCACCAAGAGGAGAGTAGTAAGCTTGGACGTTGCGTGGGAGGATGTAAGTGAGGGATGGGGTGAGGATGTGGGAATAATCCAAGGAGTGATGGATGTGGGTGTGTGTGGGTGTGTGGGTGTCGGTGTGGTCAGTAGTTTGATTATTGGCATTAGGGTCAGAGTCGTAGGTAAAGAATTGGATGAAACATGGAGGGAAAGCGGAGATGAGAGAATCTAATTGGATATTTTGGGGGAGGAGGCGGAGGGGAATTATTGGAAGGGGGGAAACAAATTGTGAGGTCATGAATGTTACAAATGGGATTAGGGTGACCCACATTTTGGGTGAGGTAAGGTTAAAATGAATTTATGAATAAAATTTTGTGGAGGGCAGGATGGGCTAATCCCGCTAATCAAAAAAAATGGTAATGCGTCGACTCAATTAGAAGAGAAGAGAATTTTTAGAAAAATAAAATGTAGAAATAGAAAATTGTTCCCGAGGGTTTTCTACGGACTATTCTGGAAAATTTGCTTAGAATGAGTAAGTTTAGTTGCGATAATATGAGCACAATATTCTGTAATGTGAGTCATGGCATTATGATCTCCATTGTTGTACGTAGTTGGAGATTGTTTTAAAAAAATATGGAATTTGTTATTGGAAAAGAAAAATATAATATAATATTTCGTGAAGTAAAACGTAAAACGGATTTTTGTGTTGTAGCTCTGGACATGCCACCGCCACGTCAGTTTTCTTACATTGTTTAAGTAGGGTTGAGGCAGGAGGAGAGGAGAGGAAAACAAAAGTGTTGACACAGAAAGTCAATATGTAAGGGACCAGCGGGGGAAAGTGGGCCACGGGTAAAAATCAGTCAGTCAATTTATTACATTTTAATAACATATAAGAGGTTAAATTAGCATTTTGACGAAATCACGTTCACATTATTGTTGAACATTTTTGTTAAAGTTAAATACTCTTACGTCCGAATTTATTGTCAGGTGAGGGAAGGATAAATTCATAAATGAGGAGTCAGGGAAATTGAAATGGACGAGTGTGGCTTGTTTTCAACCTTCGAGCGTCAAAAACTGGAGGATAAAAACTATAGCCACTCTTTTAAAATTCCTCAGTTCAGTTCAGCGTCACCTACATGTGTAGGTCAAAGTAATAGTTGAGTGGGATACCTTTTGAATGAGTGTATAGCTTAAGGCTTAAGCTATCCCCTTACAAATTTGGGTAGTTCAACTCAAAGAATAATCCACGGCGCGAAAAAACCCGGGTTTTTTACAAAAAATTCTGGGTCGTGGGTTTTTTGGGTCGTGTGTCGTGGGTTTTTTCAAAACAATTTCAAAAGGTAGATTTATTTTAAAACTGACCTATTTCATAAAAAATGTTAGGTGTGTTCAAAAACTATTGGCCGGTTTTCTGGCTCTACTCTGTGACCCCTTGACCCCATATGACCCTGACGGGTTGACGACAACAATGACCGAAATCCGCTGACATAGTTTCTTCAAAAAAAGATATAAGGATAAGAACTGCTCGGAAATTGCTGAACGGGGTACTATTGTTTGACCTCATATCACGTTATGGCTATCATTAAAACCTGACTGATTGGACGAAGGATGTATAAAAATATAAAAAACCCAAAACCCACATAATTTTGGGGCTGGGTTTTTTACAAAAAACCCAAAAAACCCGACCCATAAAAAACCTGGGTCGCGCGCCCTGGGATAATCTGGACTATAATTGTAAAACTGGCAGCGAGTGGTTGGTTTCAATCCCGACATAGTATATTGGGTCATACTAGGTTACAAGAATAATTTTTGTCACAACTGTTGTGACACAACAATAAAATTATTATTGTTGTGCCTCCCAAGAAAAATGCAATATCTTGGAGAATGGAAGAATGTGGAAGGAAGAAAATTAAACTCTTCCATCTTATGATATCAAATTTTTTCTTTTGAGAAAAACCATGTGTGGTCTAC
>WJFB01003784.1:0-11994 GCA_009870185.1 Pygmarrhopalites habei | reverse complement strand
AATTGAATTGGTAAAATATTTTGAGACCTTGTCAAATTCTGTATGTAGTTATGAGCTTGAATTTTTAAAATCACCAGCAGTTACTTTTTTGCTTTACAGTTGGAATATTGTTTGAAAAATTGGATGAGTCGATCATGTCACAAGGAAACGGATGCTGGGTCAGTAAATGAACAGAAATTGAATCAGTTGAGGGTAGACATCACATGGGGTCACAATCTTGGACTCAGTTTGGGTGGAATGCATGATCTAAATCAAAGTTTATTCATTTCGGTACACAAAAAGTAATTTCTCTTTTGTGGCGGCGCTTTGTTGTGACTTTTGTGAATGATACTAAAATCTAGAATGAAATGTTGATTCCAGGTGGTG
This sequence comes from Pygmarrhopalites habei, assembly GCA_009870185.1. Lineage (NCBI taxonomy): Eukaryota > Metazoa > Arthropoda > Collembola > Symphypleona > Arrhopalitidae > Pygmarrhopalites > Pygmarrhopalites habei. The sequence goes on along the minus strand of WJFB01003784.1, from coordinate 11,628 downwards.
AGTGCTATCATCACATACTCTTTCGTGGAGATCCAATTTCAGAATTCTGTACAAAAAACTTAATTTGTTCCATAATCAAAAATAATTGTTGAGGCGATAATGGTCATTTGTCACCCTGTACAGTCCATTCAGTTGATAAGTTATTAATAGTAATCCGTCTGAGAAGACGGAGTTTTTCCTCAGACAATTTTGAATGATTGGAAATTCACACTCATTAGATGTATTTGACTATGTATCTTCACATGTCCTATGCTTTCTATTTACACCGGTTTTTCATTGAGTGGTTTTGTAATAAATGGGAAATAAACTTTCGCTAATGGTATATTATTTACGCATTGTATGGAGAATCTCCATTAGGCGACAGTCTGTTTGGATTTAGTTCATGAGGGACGCTTTCAGAATTCTCCACAAGAAACTACCTAATTTAGTACTACTGTGGTCAAAGGAAAATTCAATATTGTACGCAAAAATCCTCATTTTTTACACAACTTCGTGTAAATTACACTTTTGACCTTTGTCTCAATAAACATTTAATACCAATTAATCAAAATCAAAACTCCTATCACAATAATGATGACAGTAAAGGTACTTCCTTTCTCTCACTGCTCCCACATTACAAAGTCTGCTCATACAGAAGCATCTCCGAATATCAATCTGACCCACGACATGATGTTCCCTTTGTGGACTACAACTTGGACTATCGGTCATCTCAATATTTCCACACGCTTTGACGACAGACGTATATCCGTTGACAGAAGCGATTGTCTTTTGACATCCAAGTCTTTCCGGACAAAATAATTTGGCCCTTCGACCACACACGGCTTCTTCCACAGAATGACTCCGTCCATTTACAGTGACCTCACAGAAACATTCAATCATGATCTCTCCATCTTCATTCTCTTCGTATCTGTACACATCTTTCTGTCTGGGTCGTTTCCATGCTCCTGAAAAAGACAAATTGTATTAATTAAAATCACCAGATAATTTTAGTTGCACACTCTTACCATGCATTCCTTTCATCTGAAATGGAAGTTGTGAAGACATGTTTAAGGTCAAATTCAAAAATCCCAACGACCCCATCGTCCAATTCTCAATTACATTCGTGATATTCGCTTCTAATTGATTTTCCACTGGTCCAATCACTGAAGGAATTGTAAGGGAAGAACCGCTGGGCCAACAAAGTAATCCAGACAACAACAAAATGATCCCACTTTTTGGCATTTTTAACTGAAAATTAAAATATTACTTAGTATGTCTGAATTCGTTTGTTTCTTTTGTTGAAAATGAAAATGATGTAAAAATCAGAATGTTGCCAATATTTCAAAATTAATTTCACAATTTCCTATGCGAATTAGTACAGAGATCCAAGTTCAAGGTCCGTTGAGCGGAGATGGAATCTTACGAGTGAAAAGGGAAAAATCAAGGTGAAAGCAAATGCTCAAATGTCAGTGCCTTCCAGTGTCAGTTCAATAATTGAAATTGAATTTGCGTAAGGATTTTGCTAAAATTATTCAATCTCACGATTTTCTTGGGTAGACATCAATCAGAAAGTCCATTGTACTCAAATGTCAACTCACAAGTTGAGGTGTACAGTATACTGTAAGTCTCATCGTCGTTTGCGTGTGTCTGCGTGTGTGAGTGAGAGCCTGAGAAAATCCCTTAAAATGGGGTCTTCTCTCGATTGAGGACTCGTAAAAGTTTTCAGGCATTACTCTAAATTTTTTCTGTTACCCATGATTTCATTTGGTGGCTTTGGAATGCTTCTTGATGGTCAAAGACATTCACACGGGCAAAAACCTTCAACAAACACGCACGCACACACACGAAAATGATTGTCTGGAATGCCATTACAAAATGAAGTTCCAATTAATTTGAAGTAAGTATTCATGATGAAAGTTAGTTACATAGACAAGAGATTAAAGTCACTTGATTTCCGGAATGAAGAGAAAAAAGTAGACATTGCAGTTTTAGTTCTGGAGATTGTGGCTCATTAAACGAAAATTAATACTGCATTGCTCCTATTAATATAGATACGCAGCTACCACTATTTACCCGTTAATTTGCATGTACACATGTAGGTATACTCAAAAATAAAGCGAGAAAAATGCTTTCTCCCCTTAATTAAGCGGCCTCCACCACCCCAAAACAACAACAATGCAGTAACATAATTAGCCATTACAAAATCCCACACACACACGTAATTTGCATTGGAACCACCATTAATTCTCAAATTGTAGTTTCGCTTATGGTTTTTAAAATACACCCATCACAATTAAGGAATTTTTACTGGGTACCCACGATTGTTGCTGTCATCACCCGCGTAATTTAGTGAGAGCAAGAAAAACCTGAAATAACCAGACAAATGTCCAGTAATAAAAAGAATGCTCAAAAAATTCACTCTCTCTCTCTCTTCCAGGATATAACACATTACTTCATACTGCGTCTCCTCAAAAATTAAAAATGCACACATGCATCTTTTTACTACTCTCTCTCTCTCTCTTCCTCCTCATTCCACTAATTTCACACCACAAAGTCCAAAATTCAATTTATCGCATTGCATAATGAAATGGTTCTCAATATCCAAACACACAAATCCTGAATCTCCTCCTCATATTCTCCTCATCTCTTTTGTATTGTACTGTCCTCACTCCCTGGAACAGTTTGCAAACCAGTTCCCTCCCTCCTCAAAATACAAGTTCCTACAAAATTGAAATCAAATCTTGCATAAACTTGTCCACCTTCCATTCTCCACTCCAGTGCACTCTTCCATGACATACGAGATGGGAAGGATACCTTTTTACGTAACCAAGGACGAACACGCATTGTGGAGGGGAAGTACACACACTCTCTTATTAGTTATTTCCCTCCCCAGACTAATATTCATTGATACACTACACAATTATGAAGTCAAGTTGCAAAAAAAGAGTCAAATTCATAACTGCAATTTTATGTAATCATTGCATTACATAACACTACAATGTGTGTGTGTGTGTTGGACTTATTATATAACCAAACTGGTTCTGTCCTCCCCATTGTCCATAGCCCTGGAAGAACCAAAGAGAGAGTGTGTGTGTGTGTTTTCATGTGTGGTACTTTACACTCACAGATGCATAGGGGGTTGTGTGTACTGTGTGTGTGTGTGTCAAAATCTCCCTTTATCATGAAAGAGTGGTGCATAGAGTTCGTGACATTATTCACTGATTTTTTCTGACCAACCTCTTCTCTCTCCATGCACTCTCTTCATGTAGGTGTGTGTTTGTCTCGTATTATGGATTTCTGGTCATTTCTTTTGGTGCTGGGGACACGAGAGGAGAGGAGATTTGAGGTGGAAGTGTGTGTGTCCTCGTGTCTTGTGTCACTATTGAATTACTATGAATAGATTGACTAAAAAGAAATTACATTTTTTAATAATCGAGACTTGATTTACAAAAAATGGCCGCATCCGGAAGTGAGAAAATACCACTGCTTGGAAAGAAGAAGGATTTCAGTTCGAGTAGTGGATCGGAGGAATATTTGATTGTGAATGGGTTTGTGACGTCCGAAGGGATAAAAAAGTCAGTCCGATTCCCACGTCATGGGAGGATTGAAGACGGAGATGATGATTTGGCTATTCCACCTTTTAAATCTGAGTCTCCTTTTGGAAAAAAGAGTTTGCTTCCTGAACTCACTCCTTACTACATTGAGAGTCATTCTGGGAGGAGAAAATGTTTTCGACGCTATTATGGAATTCTCCTGGCACTTGTTGGTGAGTATTCTGAAAATTCCAGACTGAAGTTCTTCCCTGACATTTTTCTTTGCTTTTACTCTCAGACTTTCTTTTTAGTGCAGAAGGGAAATTAAATTTTTTGTTTCTCTTGACTAGCGAGTGTGTTCCTGTCCGCCACGACACTCATGGCTAAATTGTTGATAGACTACCATCCGTTCAATGTAGCCACTTGGAGGTTCATCGGAATTCTTGTACCTTCCGTCCCTGTCCTTTTTATCTCAGGTTTTGTCCGTCATGAAATCCACATTGACACCAAAGATGGACTTTGTAATAAGGACAGAGTCAAAACATCCATCCTTCTTTTTGTAAGTCATTTTTTCTCCACTGGTAAATTCACAAATTTGTTTTGTAATTATTGTACATTTTTTAAAAATATAATTGATTTTTTAATTAGCTTCGAGCATTCTTTGGTTGCACTGCCGTCATCCTCCAATTCTACGCTCTTCAGTATATTGAGATTGGGGATGCAACGGTCATTGCTTTCACCACTCCCGTCTTTGTCGGTTTACTTTCTCATTACTTTTTGGGTGAGAAATTTGGATTTATCCCTGTATTCACTGCCTTACTCACCGTTTTCGGTGTTGGGATCATTGCCCGACCGCCTGTGCTCACAGGAGCTGAAGAGGTCGATGTCAATAATTTGGTAAGTTTCCCGCATCTTTAAAAATATTTGCTTTAAGCTTTAAAAACTAAAATGAATTTTATGGGAATTGAAAATATTTTATTGCAGATTGGTGCGGGTTTAGCATTGGGTTGTATGCTCTTCGCCACGTTTACGTACATCATCCTCCGTTATTTAAAAAATGTTCATTATGGGACAGTCACATTTTTCTATGGATTCTACAGTGTGATTGAGTGTACCGTTTGTGCGGCTGTAGTGGGAGTCCTGGAATTACCCCGGACTGGAGAAGATTGGACTTTTGCTCTTTTGTTAGCAATCCTGGCTTTTGCTGGACAGAGTTTTTTCACTCAAGCACTCAAATATGAGAATGCGGGGCCGGTGAGATTCTATCCTTTTATTTAACTATTTCTATTTCCCTATTTTCATATTATTGTGTATGCTAATATTTTTGAAAAAATTGAAGGTGTCTCTCATCCGAACATCTGAAGTGATCTTCACATTTCTGTGGCAAATGATTTTCCTTGGGATTTTGCCGGATGTGTTCTCCATCCTTGGTGCCCTCACAATCATCATTGCTGGAGCCCTCACTACAGCAAGAAAATGGGCTATGGAGTTACCGGAAGAGAGTCCTTTGAGGCAGAGATTTCAATTCCTCCTCAAATAAATTCATGGAAGAAGGAAAACATACAGGGTCCAAATTGGAGGCTGCCATCAACTAGTAACCAGAATACTGCCGATAGCACGACACTTTACAGAAAGCATATGCTATAATTTAGAGAGTAAGACATATTTCAATCGAGAGAATTAAATAAAGAATAAATATTATCCATCAAAGCATTAAGGAGTAAATATTTCAATTTATGAGAATACATATCAGACAAAAATATAAGAAAAATGTACAAAAGTGTGTGGATGCAATGAATAATGTCCATATTATCAATGGTTTTGTTCATCTTCCTTCATCGCGAGTCAAGAGTTTGTGAGTCACATTAAATGCACACACACACACACACAATCGTGTACATGTAGCATGTAGAGAATGTGTATCTATCTCCCAGGACAAGTCCTCATGTCGGCATAGCTGCATAGGAGCATTAAACGTTTGTAAACTACAACAGCCTTAGGGTGGCTTACAAATTTTTTTTGGTTTTGGAATTTCTACTCAGGATTTCATGAATGCCTGCTCTGTGTATTTGCCTTACTCTCAGCTCCTCATTTGATTGTGTCGCAGCAAAAAGTTCAATATCCTAAAACAAAATATACACGGACAAACATCAAGAGTTGATTCAAAATCTTCTTTGAAGCCCATTAATTTCTTTTTTTGAAATTTTCTACACAAAATATATTAGACTGTAATAATTACAGTTTGAGAAACTCTGAATGATCAACAACTCATTGGATAACTGGACTGGCTACAATCATGGGAATTTGACTGAATCCGTAAATAAATTGGAAACTTGCGTAGAAGCTGAGGAAGCCGAGACAAATCGTGGTATCGAAGCAGAACCTTTAAACTTGGATATTTCTGTTGAAGATCCTTCGGTAATATACTTTAAGTTAATTTTTATTTCCCAAAATTTAGTACGAACTAAACTCTCAGAGTTGTACTTATTGCAAAAATATTTGTAAATAAGATAAAATAAAATTCCCCTTTTTGTTTTTTAAAAGGTTCTTTGCAGAATAATTCAAGAATTAAGTTTCATCGACTTGAAGACATGTCGACTAGTTAACAAATCTTGGGATAATATTTCAACAAAAATCCTTCAAGACCAAAACAAATGTCGGATTAGGATAAAATTTGACAAGAAACAAAAAACTTTTTTTATCCAGTCTTCTATACAAAATCCCGAGTTGACTAGTTTGAACAAAATCCTTTCAAAATTATCCGTTTTCCCTTGTACCCACTACATTTTTGAGGGTGGACCTTTAGCCCAGAAAATTCCTCAAACATTTTTCCAAATTAATGGCCTCCATATAAAAACACTGGAATTTGTAGGCATTAGACATACATGTGGAAATCTTTCTACATCAAAATCCACATTTCGATCAATCCTCAACGACTTTGTACCCAATTTGGAAAATTTGATTATCCGGGATTTTGACTGGGTGTGGAGGAAAGAAGATCCAAAATTTCATCTCTCTTCCTTGAAATCATTTGGTTGGGAAAATTCGACAAATACACCACTGGAAATTTTATTAAATTCACCAAATTTGGAAATCACAACAAATTTCAACGTCTGCCAAAATACGGAGGTTCTTCTCAAATCTGGAAAAAGTTTTACTGTCAAATCAATCAATTATGGTCGACATTTAAATGTTGAATCCTACAAAAAGTTTGCAAGTGCCGGACCAAAACTGAGAGAATTTGTAGTTCCAACGAATTTCCAATACAGTGATATGTTGACAGTGATGAGGGTAACTGAAAATATTTTAATGTCCAGTAGAGAAACTCTGGAGTGTTTGGAATTTACTAATATCCCAATTTTTCAAATACATTTTCCAGTGTTGTGTGGCTTGAAGAAACTGAAATTGAAAATGAATTATTTGGGTATTAATGGTGGTTGTATTCTTTCAAAATTGGATGATCCATTTCCAAATCTTTTGGAGCTGGACTGTACAGAGTTGATTTGTCATGATGATTCATGGTGGGACAAACATTTTCCTGGAAGTAAAGATGGACACAAATTCAGGTCCGTAGTGACTTTGAGAATTAGTGTAAATTGCACCGAATTTTGGATCCAGAAATTGGGAGACATGTATCCAGGAGTCAAAAATTTGATTGTGATTTCGAAGGGAAAGTATTGTAATATTCAACATTTTTTAAACAAGATTGTCAAAGTTTGGTCTCACTTGGAGTCTATTCAATTCTATGATGAGTCAACAACAACAACAACGACAATTGTCAAATGATTGGAGTAACCATTTCTCAAAATACCCGTTACGGGTACCCGTATGAGGAGTGGGTGGACACAGCCCACTGGACAGTTTGATGTGAAATTTGTTCAGGAATTAGTTATGGTGAATAAGGATTGATGCTTTCATCATGGAGCAAAGAATCTTTCTCCCGCAACAACGTTGTGAGGTAAAATTTTTTTAACTTCACACACACACACACACAATTATTTAGTTAATACCTATTTAAAAATATACGACAGTAAAAATATAGAAGGAATGTGACATAAATTAATATTTTTCAATCTCTAGGAATGGAAATGTGGGCTAGTGAAGGACAAGAAATTGATTCGGTCCTGTCAGAATGAATCCAAATTTGGGACTCTCCAAGCTATTGGGTCAATAGTATTGGCCAGGATTTTTTGTCCACTGTAATCTTACTAAAGTGTAATATTAGTAATGAAATCCCTTTCGAAATAAATGGAAAGAGTGTATGTATTTTATGCACAACACAGAGATAAGCTTCAAAAGATTTTCGTTACATTCACGCAGAACATTTTACCCTTTATTTTGATCCTGACTCACATTAAAATACATTAGTACATTTTATGTAGCTCAAAACTAGAGACCTTATATGAATCATTCATAATGAATGTGTAAGATATGTAAATTACATCATGTAATCTGCTTTTTCAAAATAAAAATTATGTGATTCCTTTGAAGTATTGTTTACAAATAGGTTATCAGTTCAGCCAAACATTGATGAATAGGTCTTTCATACATTAAATGTCAAAAAACTTCATATTGATTTGCCAGAGTGTGGACAGTAGCCTAATTTTCGCAATTTCATTTGACTAACATTTATAGTTTGTAATATTTATGATACACTAACAATCAAATTGACAACACAAATCTCATATATGCATGTGGAAATTCGTATGCAGAGTAAAAAATTTAGCAGCTAAATTCATAAATCATGAGAGATAAATTAAATACCTGAGATAAACTGAAAAGGTATTAACAAAGACGAAATGTCTTACGAAAAAATGCATATCAATACTTGACACAGAAGGTCCTACCAAATTACGAGTAAATTTTTCCTTTGATAAATTTCACCGAGGCCAAGTGGGGGATGAGAGGAGTCAGTTCTTCCTTCACCTCTATAAAACCATAACAAAATATTTAAATACAACTTGACTATAATCTCCTATTAATTTAAACCCAATACAATTTGGTATATACTATTTGACGCACCAGCTAGTATTGTCGAATCATGAACTCCAACAATGACGGAGAGTTGAGGTAATTGTGGCATGAGTTGCAGAGCATAAACAACGGAAACGGGGGTCATGGGTCGTAAAATCCGTCCTTGCCATCTTCCTCCAGGAGCAATGTGGATGGTACACCGTTTCAAACCTTCAACAAATATTGTGTCCAAACGAATTTTGGGGGAATAAATTATTATGTGCCAAAATCATTAATAAAAAAAATTTAATTTTTAAAAGTAGAATTCTTACGGCTCAATTCCAGGATTGACAATGATGTCCTCAATTCGCTCGCAGTCTTGCCTTCCCAGATCTCGGACTCTGTCCCATTCTTCAAGTGATCAGCCAGAGTGATGCATGTTTCAGGGTTGAATCCCGTCAGAGCTGAATCCAGAGCTGGAAACCGGTTGTTGTTATTAGCTGTAACGATGATGTCCAGGAGGTCAAGGGTCTCCAGATTTTTCAGATGAATCCAAATACGTTGAAAGAGGAGTGTCACATTCTGTTGGCGAATGTTCTTCAGAGTTAGACTGACAAGATTTGGGAAAATTTGATTTAGTTCTTGTCCGGGAACGATGACAGGCCGACAGTAGAAGGTCAATTTTGTCACTGACGAGAATTCGGGGAGCTGTGCATTAGAAGGAAATAAATTCTGTGAATAGCTGTCAATACGAACCTCTTTCAGGTTTGAAAAATTGGTCAAAGGATCAGTCACGCTGTTATGAAGAGTCCAGAGACTTTGAGGTTCTTGTGGACGTGTGAAAAATAGACCAACATGATATAATTTTGAGAGACGTGAGATTTTCCCAGAAGTTTGACTATCCAAAAGTTGTAAATCCAAATTCTTGATGATCTCCAAAGTATCCTTACTCGACTCTAGTATTTTAATCAAGATGGGACGGATTCTTTGAATATTGTTGTTGTTGACTCCTTGGTTATTGTCAAATTTCAGAATCTTTATTTTTGGCTGAAAATTTGCAAACTCTTCATAGAAAGAAAGATTCTGGCTGTTCACAAAAAAAGTAAGATCATGGATTGCAGCTATTTTGTTGGAGCTCACGAACTTGTACAAGTTGACAAAGCCTTGCAGCTCACGAGAACGAAACTGCGTTCCATGGAAGCACTCCAGGTTGACAGCTTTGTCCAGAATCCCGTCTACAATTTGTGAATATTTGCATTTCAGTTTCTTGAGTTGAGGGAGGGGTGAGGTCAGTTGTAATTGCTCATTTAAGCTGGAATAGTATTTGCCATATTGCTCGATGACGAGATGGTCAAGGTTGGGACACTGTGCCAAAAGTTCAGACAAAGCTGTCAAAGGGTCATTTCCACGTGCTACGCCGTAGCAATTATTGGTCAAGTCAAGACGATGAATTTGTGGGCCGTGGAGATTGAAAAATGTTGTCACTCTTGGCTGTTTTAAATCTTTTCCTTGAAACTTGAATGAATTACATGGAAACTTGTCCAATAGGCCCAATTTCTCTGCGTTCATTAAAATTGAGTTGAGACAGTCCAATCTTAACTCACTGATAAATCTATTGGCAGTGACCAAGTTTGGAATCTTGTGTGACTTTGTTTTGTTGCGCATTACAATTTTTGTCATATTTCCACGACTTAAAATGGATTCAGCATGAGCCTTCCAACCAGAGTTGACGAGACGCCAGGTCAGGAGGTTATTAACGTCCAAATTTTCCAGGATAATTAGGATCAGCTGTGGAGAATAAATTGAATGAGAATTTCATCACATATTTGTGTGTAAATACACTAGTTGTTGTACTTATAGGTGAGAGTTTTTTTTCGTTTAAAAATTTTGATAATAAAAATAATTATCAAAATACTACTAGTTGTAATGGGGAAAGGACTGAATAATAATAGTACCTCATTTGGAAGTTGTGGAAGAACAATATTTTCTTCATCCTCTTGTTGTTGTTGTTCTTCCTTTTTGATTCTCTTCATGTTGTCCTCCGATCTCGGTTCTGTTTCCAAAAATAAAGCTTTCAAAATCATTAAGATAAATAGAATGACTCATTCTGAATGAGAGCAAATCAAGAAAAATAAGAACGTTGTGGGTTTTTGCATAATAAAGACAGCAGCACATAATTTGCAATGTTTTAGACAACGGAAGGCCACATGGTACAACTACTTTTTTACACATAGTATGTAATAACTTAAATTCTTACCTCGACTGACGAATCAGTTGTAATTTACAACTTGTAAATTGTCTCAATTTTGCAGAGGAATATTTTGTCAAAAATTACGAAAGATTTTCTCCTCTAAGAATTAACAAAATTAAAGACATCAGAATGAAATAGAATCGATGTATGAAAGGTCTTTAGACCTGTGTGACACAGAAAGTCTGTGTCCTTTTTTAAATACCGTAATAATATGAGCAACACTCAGAAAAATACGATTTTTGTATAAAAGAATACGGCCTACAAACAGAAATGTTTTGAGAATTGCACAACTACATACTTTACACAAATTACATAATGATGCAAATTCTTACCTGGATTGCTGCAAAGATATTTTGAAATTGTTAATTCTGTCCCAATTTTTCCAGCAGATTTTGTCAAAAATCAACGAATTTTTTTGGGAAATTCGGACAACGACGGGGAGCCCAAGTAAATCTGGACGAGCTGTATTTTTCTACAGTCTGACTTTCCCCAGAAAAAAAAAAGTTGATCACAGGTCACAGACCTGAGACCAATGTCCTAACGATGAGCATCTTGCAATTGACAAGGTCCTTGTCACAAGGACAAAGATTATACGAAGATTTGTAGATTCCACTGGAATCATTCCAGTTATTGCAACAATTGACCCAACTTCATGACTGGAATGGAAATATGAGACTGATGTGGAGGAGATTCGTGATTAGTATTTACTAATAAATTCATGTCATAGTTGTTTTGACGGATTGTGAAGTAATGAGCATCCTTGAAGTCTATATCATAGCTAGGGTTGCCAGACGTACTGATCCCATCAGTTTCGTGCTGATTTGGGGTTCAATTTACTGCGTACTGATGAAGTCTTGATCAGTATGGTTAATTGTACTGATTTGGAATTTAGGGAAAATTATTGTCTTTCTG
>WJFB01003783.1:0-12001 GCA_009870185.1 Pygmarrhopalites habei | reverse complement strand
CAGTTTTTGGGCAAAAAAGGGCATTTATATGACAAAATTATCGAAAAACTAGGTACAAGTTTTTAGGGCTAGGTACAGGAAAAAAGGGCTACGTACAAGTCACTTGTACCTAGTTAACATCTTAAAATATGGTCTGATGGACGTCGTCAATTTGCATTTAGCTTTGGCTGGAGGTTTCTTAGATGACCCAAAAATGTTCATGAGGAAATTCCAATTTGGATCGAAGTGGACGATCAAAAATTCACGTTTTGAGGGGGATAGCAAGGCTAAGGATGCATTCATTAGGTAAGAGATGCAAAAAGTATGAACGCCATTTGATGTAATTTTTTCAATAAAAATGCGGATTTAAATTCTCGTGTCAGAGCTGGACATGGAGATCTGATTGAAGTTGACGGGGAAGAGACTGGGCGGTGTCGGTATTGCTGGAGATTTTTGGAGCCTGGTCTGCACTGTTCCAAGTGTGGGAGATCTTCGTACTGTGGCAAGGAATGTCAGAGGAAAGACTGGAAGTATCTGAAACATAGCCTCATTTGTTCTGAACACTCGAATCAATTTTGCAACTAATTATTTTAATACTGGACCACACAGTGTCATTAGCGAGCAAGATTTTTTGTGAACATTTTAGTTAATCAGTTGCCTTGAGTGTGTACACATTTTTAGAAAAATGTTTTCATCTTTTTTTTTAGAAAAAATAAAATCTCTGTCATCTAACACACACACACACACAACCACATTGTAGAAAAGGAGAGTGCCAACCAAAAAGCAAATAAAGCAGAATTCCACACTCTTAGAAGAGAAAGGAAAGTTTCCCCGGAAAAGGGTAAAATTTTGCCCGGCGGAGTGCAACTTATACGGAAACTTGAGGAGAAGGCAAAGTCATTTTCCCCGGAGGAAGGTAAAAATTGGGGGAAGAGTGGAATTGTCCCTGCATCTCGGGATATTTTCCCTTCTTGGGGGGAATTTGTGGACTCCTCCGGAGAAACCAGTTTCCTTCTTTTCTCTGGGAGAATTTTTACCTGCTGAAGGGAAACGTTTACTCATTTCCTGGAAAATCCACTTTTCACCCAACATTTTTCCTTCTATCTTAAGAGTGTGCAGAGGAAGAACCAAATTTCCTGAAGGGTAGAAAACTTTCCTGATATTCCATGAACTTTTCCACTCTTCAGAAAACACATTTTAATGGTGCAGTCCAGTTTTGAAATGTGTAGGCATAAAATGTGGAGAAATGGCAACAGAAAGGAAAGATATGCAGTCGCATTGACTATTAATTTATTTGTCACACAAATAATTCAAGGATGTATGATGCAATCATTAAAGGCATTCAGTTACCATCTGCATACAAGACTTTAAGCTTCAATTCTAAATTAAATTCTAGACACGCACCATGAGGCATGACACTCGCATTTAAATGTGATGATGCATTAACTGCATTAAGATTAATGTAGACAAGGGAAACCTCACACCCGCACACAGACACACACACAAGAAACAGAATGGCAAAATAATGATAATGTAATGACGTTTTCAAGTGTCCAGTGTACACTAAAGTCTGTCTACAAATTCATTGTAAGATGACGAGGAGCGATTCGTTGCAATAAATACCATGAATGCGAATGCGGAAATGAGGACATTTAGTGACAACATTCGGATCCCATAGAAAGCCCCGGTTATTGAACCGCTAAGGCAAAGTATTTTCATAACAAAGATATTCGAGGCTTGGACTTGGTTGAAAATTTGGATGAGGAGTTGGAAGTTACGCAGTTTATCCGTACAGTCTATGGTCACTGCAAATGTTTTCCATGAATGAATGTCTGTCATTTCTCCTGCCCGTGGATTACATGGTGACTCCGACCCGTTCCTGAATTGTACATATGACAACCAAAGGTTACTAATCTACAACCAAGTACTCGTCTTAGCCAGTATTTTCGTACTCTTTAGCGAATGACTTACCTTAGAGTCTGACCCAAGTCTTGAAGCTGCTTTGTACACCTTTGGAAAAATAGGAGTTGACACAGGAGCGCGAATAATCCGAAACCATCCCACAAGAGAAAGATCCAAGTCTCAGCCAATAGAAGGACAGAGTAGGATGTCCATGACTGGTATTCCCTTGGTGGTGCAGCATAGAGAAAATGAGGTCGAGTTGGGTCAACCACCAGAACAATTAGAGCATTTGCGTAAGCTACCCACAAAATGGTACCAAAGAAAATAGTGTACAATTCCAGAATCGAGTACTCCCGCTATCTTCGAACCTTCCCTCTCTCCTCTGCCAACCAAATGGATTCCCGTTTAAACATAACAATAATTAACGTTGATCAAATGCCGTTTCATTCAACCATTTTAATTCCCTTACCCTGACTTACTCCTTTATCCTCACAAATAGTCTGGAAGATGGCGACTGAGATGGCCGAATTGGACACAAACAAATTGTACGCGAAACAACACACAAGCCCTCCACACATAATAAAATAAAAATGGACAAAGAAATGAATGTCCAAAAAATATTTTGGATTTGAGCATGACAGGATGAAAATGAGGAGGATGTAGACGAGATGGGAGGAGCAGAGGAGAAAATTAAATTCGAAGAGGAGGAGACGCCACTTGGATGACGTCAGTTCAACCTTTCCCTCCTTGAGGTGGACGTTGATGGGGAGGAGATTGAGGAGGGAGCAGAATTTCAAGGATAGAAGATTGTAACGGTTTTCTCTCCGGTTCAACATCCCAATTATATTTTCTTATGGAGCATGCAAGTTTGACTAAAATAAGGACTCTTGCTCTGGTGGTGTGAAGGAGAATGGACGAAGGGAAAGGACATTCAAGGAAAGTGTGACGACTCGTGTGTCATGAGAAGTGAAGGGTGTCAGGAAAGTCATGTTCACCCGTCTAAATAATTAATTATCTTTCCCTGGGTATACTCTAACTCAGTGAGTAGTACTCACGACCAAAGGTTGGTATTAATGAGCAGCACACGATTCCCAATTATGCTACAGTTTTCCAAAACTGGGCCATGTCACGAAATATTGAGTGTTTTATATTGGAGCGGGGGGCAATTGATCCACTCCCTGACTCGGAGTTTCGTAAGTCCAAGTGGATTTATTGACGTGTGAAGTCCTACTCTAGAAACTAGTATAACTTACTCTTTGGGTATAACTCCGTCCAACTTTACTAAATTTATGTACCCGTATAGTTGCACAATCGTATTATGCACACGTGCGTCATGTTTCCCGAGCACCTTGTCCTTTCCTTCTTCTTCTGTGAATATTAAAACCCCTACTCGGGGCGGGACGTCCCGTTACTCCCGTTTCGTTCCGTCGGGATACGGGACGAGACGAACCCTGTCCCGTCCCGAAGATTTCGGGACGAGACGACTTCGAAACGGGATGAGATCTGTCCTATAAACTCTTATCCCAAGTCCCGTCGGAACGAGACGGGATATCCACGCTTCCTTTTAAAAAAATCGATGGCCTAAGACCCCAAATTACAAAGTTTTGAGTCAAAACTTTGACTTGTAAATTTTTCATCACCGTTTTGACAATAGTTGAAATGAAAATACCCCTGCCTAGGTATCCTACTCTCCGCTCCAGCACTCACACCTTAGGAATACACACTCAGGGGTATTTCCATTTAAGCTCCTTCTGCTTCCAAGCTCCTCAGTTGTCATAATGTTGTCATTTTAAATAAAATTAGAGTCGGAAAAAATTCTGTAAACTGGGTTTCCTAAGTCTTTTTTTTACGAACTGTCGTAATTTTGATGTGTGTGTGTGTTAGTGAGCGTGGAACAATTCATTTTCCCAGAGGCATACAATAACACACAGTCAGACTAAAAATGACGGACAGTCAGTCTCCAGTTGAATGAATTTAATTCAACCTCAGACTCACAATAAATTAATTTAAAACTTCATAAATGTGACGAGAAGGATTAAATTCCCAAGTTTCAAAGGCCAAAGGTTTTAAGACAAGCAAAGCCAAGGAACCTGGGACAACCTTCTATATCTTTTATCTACCATCGTCTTCACTTTCTTTCTTCACTAATTTATTTGCACTGTTCTATCCTACCATCATTCAGCAAAAACTTCATTAATGGATTTTCATTAGCAAAGATTGAAGGTACTGAAATTATCCAAGGATAATGAAAAAGCATGTCATTCTGAATTTCCACTAAAATCATTTGCAATAATTATTGATTACATACCACTATTACTTAAAAGCTGAAAGGACAATAGGAGCATTCAAACCTCCAAACGTGCATCAACTTCAAACGGACCACTACTTAACCTCCATTTTCTCCTCTCGATTATACATTCTGTACTCATGCAAACCAACTTCGAATCAGTCATTTCCCTCATGCGATTCCCGATTAATCAAAATGGTCACAAGTTTGCAATATTTCCATTGGATATTCTCACTCTTCTTCATTTCCAGACTTTATTCTCCATCACGAACAGAAAACAACAACGGAGATCTTCAATCAACTTTAACCACGATTGAAAAAATCTCGCTGCAAAAAATCCACCACAAAATTGACATCCAAAAGGAACTCTGTAATTTTAAATTCCTTTCCTTCAATCCGTTTATAGTCAAAGACATTGTCCATCAAATCCCAGCAGAGAAACCAGTCGTAATTTATTATTCTCAAAATTACTCTTCAACCATAAACCATTCGAACAATCCTGCAAAAAAATTCTCTTCAATCTGCCTCATCCATTTAATTCTTTATCCAAATTCCATAAAAGTCACTTCATCATTTTCTAAATTTTTACAAAATTTTACCATCTTCGAAATCCAGCAGAAAAGAACGATCACCCGAGCCTACGTTTTTTTATCCCCATTCACGACTCCACCAAGAGAAATTTTGCACACGAAACTCCGCCTCGTTTTCCATCTCCGCGTCAAAATAACTAAACCTTCAATTTCCAAAAAAGTTTCTTCACAACATCCAAATTATTCGAAACGAAACCCGATTCTCCCGCCATGCTCGTTCCTGAGACCTCCCACACGCACAGTAATTTCTGACCTGACTCGTATTGTCCCAAATGCCCTTGTCGTCCGAGTGGCCACATTTTTCGAGTACGACATTTATTTCTCTGGCACCCACCAACGTGGTGTATTTTGGTACTACATGCAAGAGATAAAATCTCGTTTCAATTTTACATTCCAAATCGATTACGTCATGGAAGACCCATCTAAAAAGAACGAGAGACCACCTTGGGGTTGGTACGTTGACTTCCTTCTTCAACATAAATTTGACATGACCCTCGCTTCAGAAATGCATTACCATCGTCAAAGAGTTGCCTGTGGATCCCCGCCAATTCTATTTGAATCGTATATCGTGATACTTCAAGTCAGATTTGGAAGTACGTCTTGGCTAGCCATTAACAAACCTTTCAATCTAGTCACGTGGGTCCTGACCGCCGTCACTTTGACCCTGCTTTGGATCTTACTCGTCGCCAATCGAAAATGCTTGCTTACTGTACAAAAAGTTGCAGAGATGCAAAACCATGGGAAATCAAATGCGATCGTAGAAAAACAGTCACGTGACCGCTGTCTCGTTTTCCTGCTTCTAGTATTTTTTGGGGTCATGTCAATCGCTTACACTAGTAAACTGATTGAGTTCCTGACCTTCCCGACTACCAAACATCCAGAGACACTGGAGCAAATCCTGGACGACCCGACCTACAGAATTTACATGGTATATTGGGGCAGTCCTACTCAACTGTCTTTGTTTGAAAATTTCCCACGGTTGAAGCAAAAAACTGTTAAAGTCCAAACGGAGTTTGAATGCATGTCAAAAGTGCTGGACTCCAACAAGGGAGCTTGTATCATCACAAGTTTTGCAGCAAATGTTGAGATTGCGGGAAATTTGAGTATGCATTCGAATAGCGGGGATTTGAAAAATACGAGGGTGACTAAATTGTACCAGAAGGATTTAGAAAAATTTGGATGTGCCGCCGGGATTTATTTTGCTTCAGAATTTCCATTGACAACAGAATTTAATCGGATGATAGGGAAAATGTTGGCGGGTGGCCTGGCTGTCTACTGGAAGATAATGGATGTACGCAGAGTTTATTGGATAAATGAAAAGAGAAGGGAAATAGACAGGAGAGAAGGAAGAATGGAGGAATCGAGGAGAATAGGGAATTTGTATGAAATTTCGGATCAGAAAGTACAATGGAAACATTTGAGAGGAGTTTTTATTTTGGGTGTTGGGATTTTTGGAGTCGGGTGCATTGTCTTTGGGCTGGAAGTGGGAGTGCCAAAATTCAAAAACGCTATCACATTAATTCGGTTTAATACTTAATTTGAAAAAATGTTTACAGGAATTTGACATTTAATTAAAGAGAGATAAAATTGGAAGAATTAAAATCTCTCTTTGACTACAACTTTGAACTCTTTTGGACTCAGCGTAAATCCGGGTTTGGGGTCGAGTGTGGCATCCTTGCTCTCTGGTGAGAGGGAAATTTCAAATCTTTGGTAGATGTTCGTGAGGAACATGAATGTTGTGTCTAGGGCGAGGGATTGACCCAGGCATTGCCTTTTTCCTTAAATACGTGTTTTTAAAAAATACCATTTTAAATATGTAAATGAAATTGTAGTCAAGGAAGAAGAAAATAAAAAGAGTTTACCTGTAGAGAACGGCATGAAAGCTTCGTTCTTCGGACTTTTCAATTCCTTCCCATTGGAAGTCATGTGTCTTTCCGGTTTGAAAAGTTCCGGTTCGTCCCAGTGGGCCTTGGAGTAATGGAGGTAGTGTTCAGCAGGGGCGAGCCAAGTTCCTTTAGGAATGTCGTAGCCACACAGTTTGACGTCAGCCATTGTTGCGTGGAAAACACCCAATGGGGTCAGAGAGCTCATGCGCTGTTTCAAAAACATGTATTTTTTAAACCCACACTTCGTTGAAAAAATTTTTCAAAACATTAGGTGAAAACTTTCTACTGCCAGTGGACTATTGGAACGTTTAATGTAACAAAGTTTCTAACCAATCCTTCCAGAATTACTGCCTCCGTGTAGATCAAACTATTTTAAGTTGTTTTTTAAAAAAAATTATTAGAAAGCCAATGTTATTTTGAAAATTGTTCAATAAAAAACTGGACGTTAGAAATTTTTTACCTTGGTCGATCAGCGAGGTTGGGTCTTCGATTTTTGCCAATGACAGAGTCCAACTCTGCCTGCAGTCTTTGTTGAGCTTGTGGAAATTTTGAGAGGTACAGGACAATCTGGTGAAAGTAAAATTGAAAATGGAGGTAACTAATTTTGCTGTAATTAGTAATGTTCTTCTTTTGCAGAAAATTAACTGGGAATTATTTCGTACCCATGATAAAGTTGAGGCGGTTGTGTCACTCCCAGCAAAAAACTGTTCAAAAAATTTTCCATTTCAAAACAACCATCTGCTTTGAATCAAAAGAAGAATTTTTAAAATTTTGAAACGACATACCAAGTCCTGGATAACAGCCAATAAAGACACATCTAAAATTGGATAGGTCAATCCAGTTAAAGAAGGTCAAAATTTTCTCATAAAAACTAGAATAATTTAGTTACCTCCTGCGTCCTTGTAGAAACTGGAGTTGGGATCCTTGGTCTCCCGAATTTCTTTCAAATAAATATCAATAAAGTCACGTGGGACTTCATCCTCGTTGAAAGTCCTCTTGTGTTCTGCTATATGACTTCTAGTGTTGGCTTTTGTGGCTTCCAAGAATTTCTGAATTGAATTCCAACCAGACAATTCTGGGATCATTTTCGCCAAAGAGGGCAACATCATGGCTGGTGAATTACTAGTTTCTTCTGAGAGCCTGGAGTATTCACAAACCATAACATTAAAATACAATAAATATATAGACGTAAATCCCACATTTCCCTGTCATTCGACGTTCTAGAATTTTGAATCGAAATTAGTTGACATACTTTTTATTTTGTTCAAACAAAGCCACCAATTTCGGATCATCTTGTGGGAATCTTACACTGGCTATTAATTGTAGAGTATCAACAAAAAACACATTTATAATTATAATTTCTAATTTAGAAAATTAAACAGTCAAATGGTTTTTTAAAAGAAAAATTCAAATTTGAGTAATTGTTGTTTGAAAATTACCAATTATCATCCAAAGAGAGTTAAGGACAGCCAAGCTGAAACGTTCGACAACTGAGACACTGTTTCCTTCATTCCGTTTCAAAAAATCCAGGTATTCATTCACTTCCTGGAAAATTCAAAAATGTCCATGGCTGATAAATTCTTTATTCTTACAACCAGCCAAATATCAATTAATGCGTGTAAAGTGTAAAGAAACATTTTTTTAAAAAGTCATACTTCGACAATGAGAGTCTCCATCGTATTTTTTCCAAAGCCATAATCCCTCAAACTTCTCAGAGTGAATCGTCTCTGCTCAACCCATTCTGGACCGTCCGAACTGATCACCCCTAAAAATCATTAAAAAGTTTTGTAGTAAAAATAATAAGAAATTCAAGTTCTTGCATAAGTTCTCAATAAATTAAGGATTCCAGTTTTGAGAAAAACATTTTCTTACCATGTTTTCCACCTGCGAATGCGTGGAAAGACTCTAGGTCAACTCTCCCGCTCATTAAGGGGTCGTTAAACGTATCCCGAACCAATTTCGGGTCAGCCAGGACGACACACCTTAATTGAGTCGTAAATTAAATTATTAAAAAATGATTTTTTTAAAAAAATTTCTTGTCACCCGACATGGCAGTCAGAATAGTTTCTAACCACATTTTAAATGTGACATTTCACTTCAATTGTTTGGAATAAATTATAACAGAATTTTCAAAATTAAATTTTGAACTGACTTGTATGGACCGAAAGCGACTTGGAAAATTTTCCCATACTTTTCTGCCCACTCAGCAATTTTGATGTGTGGGAGCTTACCCTATACCATCAAAATTCCACACACATACATTACAAATGGTTATACAATGGAAAAGGTGTGACATTTGTCCAAATGAAATTGAATTGACAATTGATTTTTTCAAATTTGATCTTACCATACTCAATAAATTTCCAACCAGAGGGAAAATAAATGGACCTACAGAAGCAAAAAATTTCAATTTACTTTTCAAGTTTTGTAAAAACACTAAATAAGATTCACGTAATCGAGTTTTTAAACTATTAGTAAAATTACCTGGAATTCGATTCTTCCCATGATTTTTATTGAAAAGGTAATAAATGACAATCCCCACAACCCCACAAATCAAAAATGATGTGAAGGAAATCATTTTTAATTCCTTTTCCCTTCAGGTTTTAATGTGGAAACAAGAAACCTCCTCTTCTCTTTATGTCGTTGTACAGACTCAAGCCTAAAATGGACAAAATGAAGTGGAAGAGACTGAGGCTCCAATCAGTCAGCACGAATTTGACGTGCAGTGATAAAAATTTTTTTTTTAGTCTTTCGACTCCTCTTCAAGTCAAGGTCAGTCCCAGATTTAAATAGAAGCGTGTCTGTACATGGAATATGCATGCTGGTAATATGCACTGTGTATTGACACGTCATATTATTACAGTCAATACAGTCTGTTGTTGTTGTGGAATCGACCGCTGAAATTCTGTAGATGGAAAATGAAAAAGTTACTTTTTTGTCTCATTTTTTGTAAATTGAACTGAAGGAAAATTTTGTACATTCTACAGCCATGTCCAGACCTCTCCCTCTCAGTGTGTCTCTACTAGAGACTCTCTAGGAAACATTGTACACTCTGGAATGGAATGATTGATATAGTGTTGAAGATAAATAAACCCTCTCAACTTGAGAGTCTCAAGGGCATCCTTCAATTCCCTCACACTCGCGCATACCGTCACTGACAAAGCCGTGAAGTGGACACACAATGAGTTTTATCTTTTTGTCACTTTGTAAAAAGCTTCAAAATTAATTATTTCTCATTACATAAAATGGCTGACTATGCAATGACCTTCAGAAATAAAAATACCTATTGCTGCAACAAATGAATTGTTCATTGTGGGATGATGGTGGTAAATTAGCACTGCTAATGCATGGAATTTGGTGTCAACGTCAACTGAATGCCAGCCCGATCGAAAAAGCTTAGGATGTCCTATAGTATCCTATAGTAAATTCGTATGTTTTCCTATAGTAATAGCCATCCTATAGGAAAACGTTCGAATTTACTATAGGATACTATAGGACATCCTAAGCTTTTTCGATCGGGAAATAATCGATGGGATTTTTTAAAACTTTTAAATTAAAAGTGTCGTTTGCATATCTCATTGATATTTTCGCCAGGTTAATTGAACTAGGCAGGGCTCTGCTTGACGAAGCATGAATCGATTATCAAAAGTGTGTATAGTGGGATGAAATGGACAATCATGGGTGGATTTTTGGTCCGTCTGAAACCCGACAAGAAAAAATTGCCTTGTGTCTGGTGCTTACCATATTCCCAATGTTAAAATTTTGAAAAAGAATCTACGTCAGAAATTCAGTATCGATTTATTTGACTTATTCAATTTGTTGGACTAGATTGCCGGATGTGTCGATGTGTGTGGAGGTTCTGGAGGTGTAAACGTATGAATGTTAGATGTAGGGAAATTGTGAGTTTGACTGTAAAATTGTCATTTGACCGAGAATCTGGTTCGGTGGAGAAAATTGTCTGCAATATTACGCGTAGAGAAAGTCAGATGAAAGAAATGTTTTTACAACACATTGTGTGTGTGTGTATGTATGTGTGAAGAAGTTGATTGTCCTCCGCTTTTCATTTGCAGTCATATCAACAGTCAATTTATTTTATATTATACTTCAAAAAACTGAATTTTGAGTTGCAGCGTACATTAACGGTTGTGCTAAATTATAAAACAAAATTTAAAGTTGACCACTTGGAATGGGTTATGATTTTTAGGTCAAAAGCGGGTCATCATACGCTAGCTTAAATACGACAAGGATAAAAGAACGTAATCAAAAATGGTGTCGATGGTCGTCTGAATAGTTGAGAATGAGACATTACTAAAATGTCCAATATGACAAACCAACGGCCTGAAACCCTTCAATTGTAGTGACAAGAAAGTCCTTTGCATTTGCGACAGAGTTAGTGAAGTCAAGACATCTATGTCCAGTTGAGTCAAGAACCCTGTGGACAGGATGGTCCACTTAACGAGAGCTGGGCACAAGGTGAACAGAACGTAGAGTGGCGTGATGTTCGCAATCATACAAGTCACACAGAACATGTGAGGGACGAGGTCATAAGCCCTCAAGCAACAAACAGTCGTTATGACAACCGACACCACAATCAAGAGTAGGTTCGAAGGGACGAATGTGGAGCCGAGGGCATCATTCGTATACATTTACAAGTTGGACGTAACGGTAAGATGATATTTTCTGACCCAGCTGGCCATAAAGGTTCGGTGGGCCCCAAGATTCTGATTTTGGTTCACTTCATTGACAACACAAAAATACATTTTTGAACATTTTACTTCTCTTACAGTAGCCATTTGTATTCTGTCACAATTACCTGATTGCCTCCAACCACAAATTATTCTGAGCGATGACCATGTAGCAATAGGAAAAGGAGAGGGCGACGAAGGTCAAACATCGATATGTCATGAAGACTTCAAAAAGAAAAGCCACCAGGTAGACAGTCCAATTCTCTCTAAATTCGGCGGGGAGGTACGAATAGATGTGTTCAGTCCCAGTTGGATTCGCCACGTACGCTACCATCATTATCACAGGAATTGTCACAAAGAAAAGGGACGTGGCGTAGTGGACGGCCATTCTAATAAATGGTTTGTCCACCCATAACTTTCCACCCAGCACCAATTCTACGCAAACAAGTCATGGCTTGTACCACTCAAAAATTTGTTTAACGAAGGAAAACTTACAGGGCTCGTCATTTTCCGGAGTTACTTATCCACATCTCCGCATCTACCCACATCTCTGCATCTACCCGCATTTACCTTGTATATGTGACCGTGCACAACAAAGTGAGCTGCATCTCCCCGCATCTTCCTCAATAACGAAGTTAACAACAATTGGGAGTCACTAAAAACGCGCATCTC
>WJFB01003782.1:0-12003 GCA_009870185.1 Pygmarrhopalites habei | reverse complement strand
TTTAAAAATAAAAAGGCAACCATAATCCGATAACTTGGTGCGATACATGCACAGCTCTGATGTTCCAATATGAGAGTCCACTACCCGATTGGGTAGGTAAAGATAGTGCACTTTCTTTTAGATTACCCTGTACATAATTATTTAGAACTCTGTCTACCTGCATGTACTACATAATATGATGTAGTACTACAAGGAATTTTGTATACTCGTGTATGTGTTTTTGAACATCATAGAGATAAATGGCTAAAGGCTACAGCCAGTTAATATTAGATGTAAGGATGGGTGTGTGTGTAAATCCGACAATATGTTGAATTAAGACAATAATTCGGGTAAAACTCCCAAATCAGACAGTACAAGAGTGCATGTTACCAACACACTAAACAGAGTCATTCTATTGCGGAAAGGAGGAGGAGGAGTTCTCCAGATGAGGAAACCGGGTAGTTTTGTATGCATGTGTGTGTGTGGTAGATAAAATAGAAAGTAGCGTGTATAACATACTTGGCAATATAGTGCATACATATTTCCAGAGGGAGAAAGCACTGGTTGTATATACTTACACCCCAAAACTACATATTATCTCAAAAGAATAACATGTGATAACATTACATATAGATGTGGGGAGGAGGAGGGTAGGCAATGCAGCAGCCCCGAACACACAGAGAGGGTAAAGTCGGAACTTTCGGAACAAAGGCAACAACGGGGTTTAGGAAATCATGGATGGATATATTCGTATAGAGAGATAGGATTCGGAATATAAAATATTGTAGCTCCACTCACTCCTATTATATAATCACATGTGTTCACCTAGAAGGAGGGTGGCTAGCATTGCAGCCGTGACTGTAGGGTATATATTATTATGATGTATATATGTAAGGCAGTGTAGACAGAGTGAAAGAGAGAGAGAAAGAGAGGGTTTGACAAACCGAGACGACGGCGGAGCAACGCTGTACAAAATCAATAGTTAAGTCTTAGGCAGTTTCAAGTCTCATGGCAAGCATGAGACATGCTCGATATTGGCCACTGAGAATGGCCAAAAAAGAGGTTCCTCTGTAAGAACCCACACCACCACCAACTGCCAGTATTAGTACATAGTACATAAGAGGGGGAAAAGAACTCCACCACATACATTCTACCGTAAAATATCATATCATTGTAGCTACCCCCCCCCCCCCCCTTGAGTCCAAACTTTCCCCAGTTCATTATAGAGTACAGTACAACAGAACCAGAACAACTTTCTCACAGTGTAGTACATACTATATGACGTTCCATTTCATGCCGTCAAGTACTTGAGTCAGAGGGAGAGAGAGGAGAAGAGAGACAAGACGGCAGTTATTTAGTTGGCACGAGCACATGCAGATTAGTTGTAAAGAAATAAATTCAAAAATTACCAATCATCGTCTTCAACTAAAGTGATACTTTACACCCCCTACTCAGAATAATAATATTAGTAGATGTAGAAGTACTACTACAAAGAAAGTGAAGTGTCAAGCGGAATTTTCTATCTAGTCAAATTGTGTTGTTACAGGTAAACTACATTATCAAAACTCTCTCCACAAACACCACATCAAGATATCACACACACACGACACACAAGTATTCTACATCATGTTTACATATTAATTAAGTAATCGTTTAAAACAGTTTCCATTTGTGATTTGGCATTTTACTCCTCTACCTATTTCTCAACGTCGCAAAAGGACAAAAAAAGAATAAAATCTTCTTCCCTTCGTCTCCGTTTTATTTTGGTTACAACCAAAATCTTCAAAAGCTTTAAAAAATAGTAAGTGTTAAGTCAAGAGAGTATGGCCATTTCTAGTTCTAGTTTGAAAGGTGTAAAACATGTGTTGACAACAGGAGTAGCAGTTGAAACTTTCAATCGGCACTCTATTCTCAGAGAAAGAGTAATACAGTAGTAGTTTGAAAAGAAAAACTATTATTATTCTATTAACATGTTATCGACTCAAAAAAAGTCGTGAATTTGAACTTGTGTGTGTTTTCTCCTTTATATAGATTTGATCATTTTATTTTTGTACAGACCTTGACCACGAAATGGATAAAACTTTCAGTGTTGTGACATTACACACACACATGGACACATGACCAGTGCAGTGAACATTCACACAAATCCGGTCATTTACCTATACTATTTATAGTTGTTCAATTTCCTTTTCAAATCAAAAATCATAGGGAATATTTAATCATGGTGGATCGTAGGAAAGCCAAGTTCTGTTGTTGCTCTTCTTGTTGTCAGTTGTTTCATTTTGATGGTGAAAAGATTTTTTTTGGTGATAAAGTATACACTTTTTTGGTATAGTTTTGTTCTCATAAGGAAACAAGGTTATGTACATAGGAGTACTCCATTTATTCATTCTGTTTAGTTCTCACTTTTGTGAAGGGGATGCAGGAAAGTGTATGAGAGAGAGAGAGAGACGGTGTGGCTGACCAACGTAAAAACTTTTTACTAAAAAGTCACCTTGAATTTGGGAGAGAGGAGGAGGAATAGGACAGACTGACTCATTAGTTCACAGAGATATCTCACAATGAGTAAAATACATAGTAGTACACCTATAAAAGTTTACTACATATACTCTAGATGAACAAAATCTTGTGGATGTGAATATAACCTCAAGTTTTCCCTTTTCAAAATTATGTAGCAAATCTCAGTTTCACATTTTTTTACACCTATTTTCATTCACTTTGAAGTTCAAAGTACGTCAGTATTCCAGAAAAATGTTTGAACATTTGCTACCTTTTTTGTGTATATATTTCCAAAATTTTGACCACAGTTTCTATCGTTTGAATCATTTTTATGTTTTGAAGAGGAAGAAAAAAACGGAAAGAGGCGTTTTCCTCGTCTTCATATTTTTAGAACAATTTAGGGGGTAAAGGGTGTTTTAGAACATATGAAAGCAGTAGTAGCAGTGTCAATATGTTTAATAAGTTCCACTTTGAATACCTTGTCTGTTTGTAATATTACAAATGTTCCATATTTATGGAACCGGTGAAAGGTACTTTGTAAAGAGCACTAATCGTTGTTGATCATGACATGATAATGGATGTGTAGTGGAGCCACACACAAAATGACAGAAACAGGAAGTACATTCTTCTTGTTGAATCATACTATGTAACAACAAAACTACTCTCTTACAAAATGCAGGGATGTAGAGTGATAAAAAAACAGGGAAAATCTACACTATAACATTAGTATGTTTTATGCATAGTCTTTTCCAGTTTTGTGTCATCATGAACAATGAATAGGGTTGTCGGCGGGTATGTTGTGTTGTATAACAAATTATTCAGAGAAATACACATGATATATGCATGTGTTGCAGTTTTTGTACAAGTGTCTGTCTTTGTACTTCAGTTTGATAGGGGTCTTGTTCCCTCGAAAGGTTACCCCCCCCCCNNGTTACCCCCCCCCCCCCCCCCCCCTCTTCAGTCTCACTACTACGCATTTTCCAAAATTTGACCACCTCCGCTGCATCTGGAAAGTTACAAATTTTTTTACGCCGTAAATAGTTATCATCCGGGTCAATGAAAAGTTTGAGGGAATTTACTTTGTAGAGTGTATAAATTACAGAATTTTAGTTGATGTTATATAGAAATATGAGATAGATACCCGGTTGTTCAACATGCAAGAAAATTGTAGTGATTAGGAGGGATGTAGTAGTTGTTGTCATCTACATAATCTATGTGTGTGCAATAATAGTTAAAAGGTTGGATAAGATGACTCTGCCACATGATGTTGGTTTGACGTGTACAATCTACATATTCATTCTCATTCAAAAAGGCAGAGGCAGTCACATTAAGGCTCATCATAGGGAAATCATTACAATAATATGTGACAGTGTATAAGTATAGCCATTCCATGGATATAATTCATGAGTCACGCATTTCGCTTGGCAAAAATATGCATAGTATGTATGTAGTACTTGACAATGTGTACTATGCATATTATGTACAAGTGAATCAGCTTCGGTATGGAGATGAGGAGATGTAGATTTTTGCATCCGTAGATGTGCAGTCAGTTTCACGTGCTAATTTGGTTTCATTTTGAACCAAAAGATATACAATGTACTTACATGTACACGTAAGTAAAGTAGTTGCCCCCTACTGTATGTAGGCATTAAATGATGATGTGAAAAATATTGCAACTATGGGGTTCATTATGAGAATGTCGGCTATTTTCCAACAACGAGTTCAGCTACAGGAGGAGTATGTATTGAGATGTAAAGGACTGGCCATCTCCTCCTCATTTGTATTTATGTACTCTTTTTTAAAGAAAAAAATTGTAAAGGAACAACTTTTAACTTGAGAATTATAATAACGACAGTCATCATAAGATGATTGTTTGCCGGCAGACTGTTAAAGTTGAATTTTTTTATTTTAAAAAATAATGTCATATATTTTTATTTTAGTCTGTTGTGGGGGGGGGGGGGGGAGAAGACACATACTCAGATAGGATGAAAAATATTACTAAGGCTGTTTATGATCCGTCCTATCATATTCCTTTGCATGTTCAAGTACAACACACACACTGAAGGGAGTTCAACTTGTAATGTAATAAAGTACCCGACTGTTACAATACACGTTGTACATAAGTGATGTAATGTCGTTTGATTCTTTCAGGGGAACAGTCAACCACACATTTACTCTAAGGGAGGACTTACATACGTGTACAAGTGGATGTACAATTTGTTATTCACAGTTGGCCATTTTTTTACATAAGGTTTATTGTATGGATCTGTGCGAAATCATTGTGGCATGTCCTCCACGTCTGTATAAATTGTAGGAGTATATCCAATGCTCTTCTTCTTCCACTTGAAGTTTTTACGATAACGTGTAAAATTGAGAATAGAAAAAAGGAACAGTCCGTCTCTGTTAAAGACAAATCCATCTCTCTTGTCCTGTGTGTGTGTGTCTGTACTGTGTATCCAACTTACTATATGGTGTTGTGGTGTGTGAGAGCAAAAACTTCCTTCCTTCTGTTCTATTAGTCACAGTGACTCAAGAGTTTTGAGACTGACGTAGCATACGCGTTTCAATACATAAGTTAATACGTTACTTTACCTACGTTGTGTTATCTACATTCACCAGTTTACTTACTTAGTCCACACAAAAAGTCACCGACGCTGTCTCCTTTTTAAAGCAATTTTTTTGCACTATTTTAAATTTATCAAAGAAAAATTATACAAAAGTAAGTTTTGGCTTTAGTATTAGATTTTTTTAGTTGTATAAAGAAAAAAATTAGTAATCATTGTCCACACATTACATATACGCACATGCTGGTGTAACAGTTTCAGTTTGAGTAATAATTTATGATGTCAGGAGTAAATGAGTAAAAAATAATGTCAAGTGGAATGAAAAAAATAATTATGTACTTCAAACACACTGAGGGTAGAGAACTGAGAAAAAAGTGATAAAATTAATTTTGATTGTTTATGGAGAAATTGTGTAGAATAATTACTTGTGATTTTTGTGTGCCGCATCCATGGTTTTTGTTCAGTGCTTTTAATAACTCATTTTTTTAACTGTTCTCACTAGTGTATTTAAAATTGTTTGACTTTTTTTGTGGGTGAATTGTAGAAGAATGTGCTGTCATCATCAGTATTTTAGAGCAACATAATCAGAATTTCTCAACAGCTACATAATTTTTAGGATTTTTTTGTACTGTAATTTTACTTTGCTTTTTTGAGTTTTGTCAGTAATGTCAGTGTGTTTGACTGGTTGGAGGAAATGGAAAAAACACAAACCGTTTGTATGTACGAGGATAATGATACTTGAGATCCATTAGTGTAAACATTGGATTTTAAGTAAAAAGCTGCAGTAACACGTAAACACACACACATGGCTGAAGCTATTTTAGAGTTTTGGATCATAGACTGAAATATTTCAAAATGGTTTTAAAAATTATATTCGACAGCCTGTGTTTAAGGCCGGATCTCGGGGAGTCAAGCCAAGGGAAAATATTATTTTTAATATATTAAGACAGACTCTTTCAGTCCTTTTTAAATACTTGCCAAAATATAATTAGAAAGGCCGTTGGTGTGGGTGTGTGTGTGCGTGTGTATATACAAATTTATATTACAACTTTTATTAATACAATTTTTAATTACAACTATAGAAAATAAAATTTGCAATAGTGTAATATTGTAATTTGTGTATTTGACAGACAGTGAAGCAGTCATGGATTTTGGAATTGGAGAGAAAGATGGACATGATCCACTTAAACCAAAGGAGGACAAGTCTGTCGTCCCACCTTTTGCCCAGGATGTCTCAGCCGCTAGTTCTCACTTTGAAGATGAGTTGATGAGGGAATTTGATCAAAAACATTCAAAGCTCTCATCATTTTTGGAGGAGACTGCTCCCTTGAAGACAGAAACTACTACTACTACCACAACGTCATCCACAACTGGTCATCTCCCTTCAGAAATGTTTCAACAGTCTTTTGGCCTGAGTTCATATGGACAAGAAGAAGAGTTGATGAGACAATTTGAACAGCAACACTCAAAACTGTCATCATTTTTAGATGACAGGTCAGCTGATTTGACCTCTTCCACCCTCTCATCTCACACAGAATCTCAACAACAACATCATGATACTTACAACGAATTTGAAATTATGAAAAAGAATCAGGATGACGATGATGACTTGAAAAAACTCATGGGTGATGTCGGAGTAGGAGGAGGAAATGGGTCCGCAACAATGGCTTTCACAAAAGGGATTGAGACTGAACCAGGTGCTGGAGATCATGGGCATGACCTCAGTCAATTTGAAAGGGTTTCACCGAATATGATGAATTTCAGTGGTCATTTGGACGATCCCGTGTCGTCCAAAAATAATTCTGATCTCCTCGTAGACTTTCATGCAGCGTCTGCAACTCCTCCGCTTGAGGTGCCTTTGTCTGGAGGAGGAGGTGGAGGAGGAGTGCATGATTCTTATGTGCCATTTGCACGAACTCAACAACAACCACAACAACAGCATCATCAATTTGATGAAGATGAGGAGGATGATTTTGAAAGAGACTCAATATCACAACAATCCCAACCATTGTCCAGTAAATTGTCTGATTCATTGGAGGCATTGAAAGATATTCCACGAGAATTTCCACATCCAGTTCAAGATCATTTCTCATCTGAAACACCACCTCCTCCTCCGTCGTCCACGACTACAACAACAAAAACGACGTCGTCGGCGACTGTTCCTACAACAATTTTTACGCAACATCATGAGTATGAGGATGAGGATGATTTTGACAAGGACTCAATCTCAAATCCACTATCCCAAAAGTTGTCAGACTCATTGGAAGTTTTGAAGGATTCTCCACAGAAAGATTTACAATCTCTCATGGATTTGGATGAACTTCCATCTTCAAAGAATTTTTCACCAAATGATGGTGGTAATGTGATTGATGATTTCTCAGATATTCTGTCTGGGGCACCTTCATCTGGAAGTTATCATTATGATCCACCTCAACAACAACAACATGTTACCAGTAGTGAGTCTGTCATTAAAAATGTACCACAATATGACAGACCACAAGTTACCACAGCCATGCCATTTGACAATTTGCCTGAAGTTACTAGCAGTAACAACTCGACACCCTTTGGAAATGTAGCAGCTATGAATAATTCTCCTTTTGGTAGCAATATTTCTGATAACATGAATAAGTCATCATCACCGTTTGAAAACCTGTCAGAATTCACTTCTTCAACAACCAAAAATTCATCTTCATTTGGAAATGTACCAGATATTAATAAATCAAGTGTAAAGGCTTTTGCAGATGATGTACCCCCACCAATTCCTCCACATCAAAATCTTGGGGACACTGGACGAGTGTCATCTTCCTCTATTCAAGATTCAGATATATTTGGTAGTACGACCATGACCAGTAGAAGCCCAAAGGAAAATATATTGACAGATATTTCTTCTTACAAGTATTCGGATGAGCCAGAGTCAATAATTCCAGAGATTCCAGCTCGGAAAGTTGAAGGGAAAAGACCATATGAGATTGCAGGTTCCAATTCCAATTTAATGACAACTTCTTTGACAATGTCCTCTTCACTGGATGAAATAATCCAACCTGCTAGATATTATGAAAGTGAGGACTCGTCAACTAAATCAGAAACTAAAACAGACCATCCTCTTCTTTTAGATTCTATCTATACACTCAATCATGACTTGGAGGATGAATTCTTGCCACATGATTCCCATGATGTTACAACCAGTGAATCTAATCTAAATTTGGACACCAAAACCAGTCATGGCAAGGAAGGAAAAGTGGACAAGAAGGAACCAGAGCCTCCTAAAGTTGTAGCACCCAAGATTATTGAGGGGAGACAGCAACAACAACAACGAAAACATCATGATGACGAACCCGTGGAATTTAGTGAGGATGTACAAAGGATCCTAAACACCTTCAATCCTAGTAAGAGTCATTATAATATTCTCTCTCTCCATTGTATTGTATTATTAACTACAGTAGCAGGCAGTAGTAGTTAATAATATCGTGTTATTATACCCTGTGGAAAATTGTACAAAACAGTTATTGTGTAAGTATATAGTCAACAGCAAGGTCACATCATTCATCGTCTATTCTTTCAATCACATGGAATCCCCACTATGTACATATAGTAATGTGATTAACCTTTCAAAAACACATTTTTTACACGTCGACTGAATGTAAAAATTTCGTAATATGACAGTCACTGACTCAGTGACTCACTCACAAACTCCCTGTTGACAAGAAACAATAATTCCGAATGATTTCACATTCTGAAAGGATTGCTATACGTCTTACAGTACGTGGGTCTTCTGGAACTTGCTGCTTTCGTTAGTCAGCATTATAGAGTTTAATCCAAAATATGATATACATGGTCAAAATTGATTTAATTATGCAATGCATATTAGAATGTGTGTAAGTGAGCAGGTTTTTTCTGAGCTTAAGTAGTTGTTCTTGTGTTCCCTTTTCAATGTCAAAATCAAAAGAGAGGAGAACCAATGGAAAGCGTACGAATAATATATTTTTTTCTAATTTAATCATGATTATTACATAAGTAAGAAGAAGGGAAGAAGGAGCATACATATTTCACGTGAAACACCTTTGTGTGTGGCTTATAAAAAGTTAAAGTTATGGCAGAAGAAAATGGGGTTCTCACTCGTCCGTCATAATGACACAGCCCAGTTTGAGTACTTACGGTTGTGTGTGAGGATGTGCACGAGCTGGCAACGCAGCAGTATGTACGAATTTTGATTCTCGTTGGATTTTCCAAGTTCACTCCACAATCCAAGTTGCTTCTCTTTCAGAGTCGTCGTTATATTTCAGTTGGTCAGTTTTTGTGACAGGAGGAAGAATTATCCTGCCCGATCTCACTCCATTCCAATCTCATCGCTGGACACTCATTCTGTCATCATTATCGTCCTTAACTAAGAACAATTTTACAATTTTCTGTCAAAATACATAGTAACGATTGACTGTCAGTCTCCGTGTGATTAATTTAGTGTGTTCAAAGTGATTCGAATTAGTTCCAAAAATATTACTTTTTTTGTTGTTGTTACAACTTATCAGAATATTTTCATTTTTGAAGGAGGTAAGGAAAGATTTTTCCAATTTTATTTTATCCCGTAATACATTTTAAATTTTTTGACTCATTGTTGTATCACTGTTGTTATTCTTTGACAATGATAATTATTAATTTGTAGTGTGCTGGTTTGATTTGGTTTTGACGGTCACAAAAGTCATTCATATTAAATGTTATTCTGCAGTGGATACTAGTACAATTTTTCAAGTAGCAAAAATGCAAGAGTGTGAAGTATAACTACTTGACGACATTATATATTCACGACATATATTCACTTAGAAAACTGCAAGTTCAAGGTTAAACAGTTGAAGAGGGTTAGTGTAAAGACTGACATTCGTTATTTGTTTCAGAATTTCAAATTTTTGTTTGTTGTTGTTGCTGTTGAACAACAATAATTTGATCATCATCATGATGACTCTTGTTGGGACAAGTTGAACACATAATAATATTCATGAGAGGTATAAATATTATTGACTCAGTTTTTTGATTTTTGACATAATTCAAGTGAATTATTTGTAAATATTTATCTATCCTTGTCCCTGACAATAAGACTTTTTTATGAGTATTTGACAAGGGTCGCATAGTATTTGGGTAAATGGACACTTCTATTTTTATGTTATTTATTTTTGTGTGCTTTTGGCTCTATATACTCACTTAAGTATATTATACGGGACATAATCCTCTTTCTTCCTGGAAAAAATACTACTACTTTACTATGTCATGTACTAGTAACAGTAGTAGTATGTTCAACTTGGTAGTTGGAATATATAAGACAGTCTCTGTGTATTTTTAACTATGGTCCAAATTTTGTCGCAATGGGGGGAGAATGACGTCATGTGTTTTTGTGACAGTACACAATATAACTTAAGATCCTTTTAAGAATACAGTAAGAATACATGTGTAGTGAATAAAAATACAGTATTTACTAAAGGAGTCATAATTTTTTGTTGTGTACTCTCATAGAAAAATAGTGTACTAGTACCAGCAACAACATAGGGAGTATATGGTTAGAAAGTTTATCCTCTGTCTCCAAAAATGTTCACAGAGAAAAGATAGGAGCATTGGGATACACCGACCAACCTGGCCAAGATTAACACGAACATAATATATTTTTATATAGTATATTCACAGACATTAAGCATATTGTAGGTTGAGGATTGTATGTCTGTCCATTTGGTACATATTTGTACTTTGAATAAAACGTCATGGAAAATTTTATCAAAAAAAATATACACATTGCTTGTACTTTGAACAGCTTGTTGGTATTGCAGATGAAACTCCTGGGTAGGCTCATGAAAAATGGTCACATTTGATTATATAAGATAATAGAAGTAAAGTGATAAAATGTATGTATGACAGGGATAACAATTAACTAAAACGATCATAATGTACACGGATGGTGTCATCAAGAGGTCTACTCGACAGGACTAGACCAAACTTTAGTCACCACCACCAAAAACATGTTCACAAAGCGTGACACATTCTCAAGTACTCAAGTTTGAAAATTAATGTCCAAACAAAAGGCTTCCTTCCTTCCTAGTTTTTTCCCTTATTCATACCTAATATTAATATCTTGTAATTAATCAAAAGTTTCTCTTCGAGGATTCAACATAGTACAGGTATTTATATCATTGATTTTCAATTTAACATGACAAATTTCCTCTCACCCTAGTTGACATCCACGTGGTTGGTTGAGTGTGTGATACAGATCAGTGATCATGAAAGGTCTTAATTAAACAGTGATAGAATATTTATTTTTATGCAGTGTGACTGTCAATACCAAATCCAACCAATTCACACTATAAAGAATATTACTTTGAGTCTAACAAAAAATAGTAACAATTCAAGGAGCCAAAGAAAGTAAAAGGGAAAAAATTAATTTTTTTTTGTATTATTTTTCCAAACCTAAACATGATTCAGGACCAAATTGTATAACACAAAAATGACTTCAGATATTACAAACAAGAATTCAAATGGGTTGAGTGAACTGGGATCTGGAGACATTATCGAAGCACCCAGTCATGGTTCCTGCCTGTCATCAGTTTTAGATCCACGTAAAGTTTAATTATTCTCACTTGATATTGTTTCTGCAGAAATAATTGTATTTGTACAATTTTCCACAGTGTTGTATAGGATATCATTTATGTACATAATCCAACGAAACTCATGACATGATGTCAATGTTAGATAAATTTGATGTAGTAGAAGTTGGTGGTGGTGGTATTCAAAAATTATTACAAAGTTTAATCTGATGTTGTTTTTTTCCCTTCTGCACAGGAGCCTGGTTTGACCCCGAGAAATTACATCCAAAA
The DNA here is from genome assembly GCA_009870185.1 of Pygmarrhopalites habei. Classification (NCBI taxonomy): domain Eukaryota; kingdom Metazoa; phylum Arthropoda; class Collembola; order Symphypleona; family Arrhopalitidae; genus Pygmarrhopalites; species Pygmarrhopalites habei. The sequence continues at coordinate 110 of WJFB01003782.1, read as the reverse complement.
GGTACACACCATTTATCTTGAATTTAATCTTTGTGTTGGTGATCAGAACTCTCGGACCTTCAAATTTTATTTGAATGTACTGTACATGGAAAAAAAAAAACTTTTAATCG
>WJFB01003781.1:0-12004 GCA_009870185.1 Pygmarrhopalites habei | reverse complement strand
CTAATACTACGAGCACTGTCACTACGATTTCTGTGTTTTAACTCGATTAAATCACACAAAATTAATTCCTGGAAATTCACTTGTTTTCCAAACGAATATTCAAAAAGAAAAAAAATGTCAAGGATGTCTAATTGTACAGTAAACTTTAACCGTTGTGAATCCTGCTTCGTGTTTAAAAATGTTCTTTCCCCTTGTCAAAGGTATTGGGTGAAACCGGAAATAGGTTCTGTTGACGGTCTTGGTTCTCCAGGGACAACAGCAAGCGTATATTTTTGCAGGAGTGCAGTAAAAAATGTGAAAATTGTGGCTCTAGCCACATTCACTCCCATACAACTCTTCTGCCCTGAAAATCAATTATTTCAGTTTTATGACCGATCGTTAGGAAAACACACACACAATAAGAAACTCACCAAATCCAAAAGGCATGATTTTGTGGGTATTGACAAATTCATTCTGGTCATTGAGAAACCTGCCTGGTCGAAATTGGTCAGGGTCAGTCCACAACTTTTTGCTGAAATGGATGCTGTACAAATTAATCCCAACAATGGTTCCCTGTGAAATTTCAATTTACAATAAATTAGCGTAGTTAAGCATAATAGAGAAAGAGAAAACTGTTGAAATATAATAGAGCTTCACTTTTGGAAAAAAGTATTCATTGAGCAATATGGTGTCCTCCACGGGACTTCTAACTGTCAATGGAAGAATACTGGACCATCTTAAGATTTCTTGGATTGTGGCTGTCGTGTAAGGGAGCCTTCAAACCAGAAGAAGGTGTATATTAATTTTTCTAAAAGAACAAAAGTTGTGGGGGTCAATAATTCTTACATTTTTTGATCATCCAAATTGGGAAGTCTTTCTCTTCCAATGACCTGGTCAATCTCTTTTTGAACTCTTTGTTGAACTTGAGGATGTAGAATCATGTAGAGAAAACTAAACTGGAGGGCTGTGAAACTGGTGTCAGATCCAGTGAAGAATAAGTCCACACAGCACATAATGAGTTGTTCATCTATTTTTTTGATAAATCCATTTTGTTACTTTCAAGGTATTCTAGTACAATTTGGAATTAATGACCAACTCACCAGTGTAATAATTTGGGACGTTGGATTCAGGATTGAGTTGTCGATGATGAATCTCCTGGAGAAATACATCAATAAAATCCTCCGGGTTCTCCAGATAATTTCCTTGGTGTCTTTTCTCTTCTATGAGATCCTAGTCATCAATCACAATTAGTTCAGAAAAATATCCAATAATAGACTACTACCAAATTAAATAACAGGAGAGAAAAACTGACTGTTACCCGGAACATATCCTGCACTCGTCGGTGTAGCTCAAGGATCAAATCATGATTCGTCAAATTCTTTATGTATCTCAAGAAAGGGAATGCAAAGGCAGCTGTCAAGCCTTGTGGTGATGATTTGGACACTTTGTCCACTAGTGTCAGGAGTTTCTTTAATTCCACGTCTTCATGTGAAAATCTGACCCCGGTCATTACCATCCAAAGAAGATTGAGGACGGATACATTAAAAAATAAATGAAGATTGACAATTCCACTTCCACCTCCTTTGATGTCAACCTGATTCCTCAGGTTAGTCAAAATTATATCTAATTCGTAGTTGAGAGAACTTTCTAGCGTCATTTCTTTCCCGAATCCAAATTGACGGAGAGTTTTTGTACAAAATTTTCGGATTTCTTTCCAACTCTCTCCATTACCAAGTGCCAAGCCTAATTCAATTTTTTTCCATTGTCATTCAGAAGCTTAGACAATGATAACAATTTTTTAAGAAATATAGTCTTTTACCAATTTGCTGATTGAATGACCTTTCATAAAAAGACTCATGATCATTAAACCGATTTTGCCAGTCCTCTGAACTCATAATCTCTCTGGCCAGGTCATAGTCGTCAATATGTACTGTACAATGAAGTAAGTCTAACCTTTAAAAGACTAACTTTTCTAACAGAAAAAACTTTTTAGAAATTTTTTTTACTTACTGCAATACTGGACACCGACTTGAACCCCGTAAAACCCGCCATACCTCTGTCCAACACGTCTCAGGATTTCGTAATTAGGAAGACCGAGATAGGGAATCATAAGGGGAAGTGATCCAATCAATGGAAAACATGGTGGACCTTAGTAGATCAAAGTTTGATTTCAAATTCTGAAAATAATCAGTTTTTCCAAAAGAAACTTGTTACTCACCTGGGATTCTTCTTCTCCTCTTCTCATCCGGGTCTTTGTCTGATCTCCTCCAAGATAGCCAGTAGTGAAGGAAGAATAGTGTGCAGACAACGAGTATGAATGCAACTTGTATCATAATTATTACAGGTAATGCAAAATTCAAAATGCAAAAGGCAGTGTATGGATATACTTGCGTGCTCTTTAGGAGTGAAGATGGAAAGATGTGACTCAATTCATAATAAACAGGAAGATCAAGATTGCATGCTGGATTTCATTTCCCTAAAACTTGTTGGCATTCAGATAAATATTAATGTGTGTGTTTTCATGTGTTCCTGTCTCTCCTTTTTATTACTCATCTTTTGTTGGTAATTCCATTTAAAATTGAATAGAATAAACATAAGGAAGACACTAATGTTTACAAAATGTAATCCAAGTACAATGTCCCTCTTGTCCTGCCCACAACAATCAAAAATAACAAAATGAGTAAAAGGGATAAAAATAAATGAGAATAAATTGGGTTCTTACTCGGGAGTGCTGTGCTCTCCAAAGTGGGCCATTTGTTCACAGTCACAAATTCCCAATTTGTACTCAGTCAAGGAGGAACAAGAACAAATTTTATTTTGTTCCGACCGAACTCCATTCTGACTCCGAATTGTGTCAGCAAATATCTTTGTGGCGTAATTGTGACTACAGGAACCTAAGAACCATCAAAATTTAATTAAGACATGTTGTTAAACTCTCCATTCAAATTAAAACGCTCACCTGAAACAGTCCCAGTCACAGACTTGACAACTGCACTGACAGAGTCGATGCCAAGACACCCGGGTTGTGGCCCACTCCCTCCATTCACGTACTTTGCATAATTACATAATAATTGAATTTTAATATGAAAACACGCCCACTAAATTACCAATTTGAACTCATTGAGAATGCCTTACGTAATCAACTTGTCCAATATTAGCCCAAATCCCCAATTGTCCTGCGTCCAGATCATAGTAATAAATTATTGATCAGTAATCCAAAAGTCATGAATGAATTTCATTGAAGGTCGCTTAGAAAACTGACCTGCATTTGTGTGAATGACATCAACGTACGTCGCATCGTCTGGAGTCAACTTCCGAGCAAATATACCCGTGTAAAATTCTGGTCCTGCAGGGTCAAGTGCAGTAACCCTTGAAATGGATGTATTCAAATGTTCTTGAACTGTTGCAGCTGCTCGTCCAGAAACATGAGAACCTAAAATATTAAATGCCACTGATTAACTTTCACTCTCTGTACATTTTCCTGGTTGCTGTCACTGAGGTCAACTCACCTAAGCTAAAGCCGATAATGTGGACCTGGTCTGGAGAAACTAAACTTTCATTTTTGAGCCAACTGATAAATTCTCCAAGCCTGACTCCAGTTCTCCAGACATTTTTCACCTTCCCCCACACAAATAATTCCAAGTTTAGTCTTCGTTTAATTGTAACAGTTTAATTTTTAACAAAAAAATTAGTTCTCACAGCAAAGGGGTAAAACACTGGAGAAATGTAAGGAGCATTAGGGATGGCCAAAAGTCCCCAGTCAACAATGATGACGTTGTAATCCTGTCTGTATTTTTCTAAATAAGCTAAGATCCCAAAAAATGAACTTATCAAATCAGTGAAATAAAATGTTAGAGAACGCCAGTGCTAATTTTTTTATGGACGTACCATCTTTCACATTTTGAGGATAAGTTCCATTAAAATTTTGTTGGAAACCATGGACGAGGAACTTGACTTTTTTCTTGGGGTCATAACGGGAAGATTTGATTGAGTCAATGTTGCCAAACTCCAAAATTTGATACTCTTGTAGATTTCTTAACAAAAATTTAGATAAAATTAGTTATTGAATGGTAGTATGAAAATTTGTTAAGTAACTAAAGTGTTAATCGTACTGTGGATTGTAAAGGAGAAAACGAACAAGGTTAGGGTCATCCGATATGAGACCAACGTCCGGAATATAATTTTGTATTGCTGAAACCAGAGGTCAAATGAAAGAAAAAATGATGAAATAAATTCAAGGGGATTTCATTTTGCATTTTAATGAACTTGTCAGAATGAAAAGATTGTCAATGTTATTTACAAATATTGAAAGTTTTCTTTGAATCATTTAGAAAATTAATTGAAAGTATAATTTTCAGTTGTTTTTAAAAAAGTTAAAGTTTTTGCAAGCCCTCCTCCCCAATATTACTTTCATCAATCGTGGATTCCGATGTGGATGCCAAAGTTTGGTTCACAGTTGTTCCATTCTCCGATTTCGGATTCAGTATAGGGACACTTGGGAGTTTTGCGGACAAGTCAGAAGGAGAGAGAGGAAGAGGGAGACTGGAGAAAGTTCCTTGGAATGAGTCACTCGTCCCATTCTTTGGTAGGCCTGGTAGGGGGAATTTGGACAGGAGCTGAAATGAAGAGACTGGATTAGTTAAAGTACACAATGTTACACTAATTACGAAGAGATTTAAGGTCACTCCTAAATAATTTTGACACTGGAAAATTGAATTCATTTTTCCTCTATCCTTAGACGATTCTTTGTCTAGTTGACTACAACTGACTGCTTTGTGTGTTGTGTGTCTCTGGATTTCCAGAACATTAAATTGAATTTTTAAATGAGATTTCAAACCGGTTACCAAAATACTCTCACTAAAATACACAATTCCAAAGAACCAGTTTTCCAGCCTTGTGATGTTCATTCATAATGAATTGTTGGGATAAAAAATGGAGGTCATACCGATCGAGCACGAATGTCCACATCGAAGAGATCTACAGTGGACGTACTTGACTGAGGTCTTGAAGTTGTGGTCGTGGTGGATGGGCCTTGTGATAAGAGACCAGCGAGATGCTGGAAATGCAATTTCGTCCGTAATTTCAGAAGTACAAACATAATTTGAGTGTGCAGGTAATAATAATTTTTACCTTGAACCCATCCTCCATTTGAGAGCTTAAATTGGACCAATTTTCTTCCGCCTGTGCCTGGATTGCTTCAATATCTTTTTTCTTCATTAATTATGGTAATTTAGATTGTGATCCTTATTATTTTAAGAACTACTTTAACGTAATTACTCATCATTTACGTACCTGTTTAGCTAGGGATGACTGTGTTTTCTCCGCTTCTTTTTGCAGTTGATCAACCTAAAGAAAGCATTGTTAAAATGAGTCATTCTAAATTTTGTAATCCATATCAAATCGTTTACTTTATGATCCATCGTATCCAGTTTCTCCAGGATTTTAGTCAACTCTTCTTGGACAACATTTGAAGCGGCTGTTGGAGGAGCAGTAGTAGTTGTCGTCATTGGAATTGCTGTTGTGAAAACTCTTTCCGGATAGGGTGTTGTGTAAATAGAAGGCTAATTAAAAATTTAAATACTATTAAAGGGCTTCGCTTAGTATGATTAACATGGATGAATAAGTATTTACTGATGTGAACTGGTATCTTCTGGTAGGGAAAGTTGTGGGTCCTGGGAGAAGTGTGGGAAACGCCACTTTGAAGAACATTCTGGGAAATTAATCCAATATTTTGTTGGCAAATTAAAAGAGAAATTTTTTTTATTAAGTTTTAATATACTTACGAGTTATCCGCATTAGTAGTGTGAATCTCTAAGAGAATGAAATTCAAGACAATGAAAATAAAATAGCTATAGTTATGAAATTTCACCATTTTCCAGTGAAAACTGAATAGAAAGCAACAGTATAGAAAATTGAACAGAGTAGAGTCAGTTGGAAATTAGTTAATTCTCTCTGTCTCTAATTAGTTAATTGCTGTCATATTTCAACCAATTTTATTGGGTGGATTTAAAATCTACTTTAGATAAGGCCTCAATTCATTTTCATGGCTCATTAGTGTTCAATAGTCCATGACAAAAAATTTTAGTCTCTCTCTCTGTGGATGACCGATGTCAGGTCATGCAAGGTCAGGGTTTGTACTCAGACTTCTTACAGTATAAAAACACATAGCAAAATGTTTAATAATTAAAACTGATTTGTGCTTCAAATTATGTAGACTACTATTAGTATTTGATGTTTGCCGAAAAACAAATTATACTTTCATCGTCATGAAATTTCTTCTTGGAATAGAATCTCATTTTAAAAAATGATTGTCTTTACGTCAAGTATGATCGTCATCATGAGTTGTAGGAGGATAATCAGTGATGCAGTCACTGGAGTTAATTAGTTGTGAAAGTTTGACATCATCGTATATGCTTTCCCAATTAAATTCAAATGAACGTTTGTGTTTGTACAGTGTGTGTGTGTGTGGTTATACTCATCAAAAAATGATTTTTTTAATCTTCACAATCATGATGACTTTTTATTGTCATCAAAAAAATTCAAATGAGGTCATCTCTCTCAAAAACAATCATTTCTTTGAACATAGGTTGCTAGGGACTGGACACATGTCCTTAAAATATGTAGGAATAAGATATTAGGAATGTTTTCATACCTTTTACTATAATTATTATAGTGGTCAGTTTTCAAAACTGTGAAGAGTATGTGGCACATACTAAACTCAACAACAACAGCAACACCATTTACAACTCAATCACATATTAAGTAACCTAACGTAGACTTATTCACAATCATCACCCAATATTATTTTTTAAATTAACAATTTTAGCTGCTCAACTTTATAATATGTTAATAGAGTTAAATGCAAGGAAATCAATCATCATTTTGTTCGTATACGAATTTACATAAATCTTGCAATAATCCGACTCTCTTCTATTCTATTCTCTTTACTTAATAATCACTAATTAATAATGATATTAAGATTTATATATTGTACAGATAATCAGACCTTTTCTTTGTTTGATCATTAACTTATTATTGAAAGTTATAGCACCATAAAGAGTTGTTGTTACTTGCTGGGTAATGGTTTTAAAATTGCCATTTAATTAACGACTAATGCGAGAATAGAATATTATAACCTTTTTGACGATAGCATAATAGTTCAAGACAAGAAGTCGCATACAATATAGAAATTCAAGAAATCTATATATAGAATGTACTTTGTAGTTGTAATAATTATTATCTTTTGATAAAACTTCAGATATATTATTTGCTCTTTTTTTCCTCTCCAGTTTAGAATAAATTCATAATATGATATCTCAAGTATTGATTTTTCTCCTTAAACAATCAATAGCAAAATTGGCAGTTTCTGTTTCTCTATAGGCAAAAATACCACCAAGATGAGTAAATTTTTGCGACGACGACTGGTTGCCCTCCGCTCCTATAAAATTTGTAAAAAATTATTTGCCAATGGTTGTTGAAAAACAATTTTTAGACTCTTCCAGGAAATGATGATAATTTAGTGAAAGTGCATTAAACAATATGTATCTCATTACCCTGAACGGAATTGGCATCCTCCTTATCACATTCCTTGGTTGTTGTAGAAGTTGACCCTTGGACACAGTAAGTAATTTGACTACAACTACTAATTTTCCGAAGGCTTGTCATAGCACTAGAAGTAGTAGTATTATGCCTAGTCTTGGAACTCTCAGCCTCCATACTCCTATTGCTGTCATCTTGTTCACAACCTGAAGTTTCTTTGGCATTGCCCATTGTGCAAGAAGAAGAAGAGGAGTTGTTGACCATCTGAGTATTTTCAACTTGATTTTTACTATTGCTTTCCGATGATGACATCACATTTTGATAGTTGATGATCCCACCTCCCAACGATTTGAGAATCGCATGTGGACCGCTGCATACAATAAAGAAACAGTCTTGAAATTACATTTGAGCTAAACTACACACTGTACTTGTTGGTAATTTCCAATTCTTTGACAAGGAGTGACCCTTACCATGTATCCCAATAGGAAACGGATGGCTTTGACAGAATATACAAGTCAGCCAGACCTAAAGCTACGCCTAAATTGCAAAGGAAATTGTCTCTCATGAGCGCACTAATTAATTTTCGAAATACACTTGTAAGATGAGTTAACAGGAGAAATAAGATCGTAGAGTTAAAGAGCATGTAGTAATATGTAATTGACCTAAAACTTACACAAAAGTTTGTAACCCGCACCGGAAGAGATTACCTGTATCAAATTGAATTACATTAATGTACATGAATTATATAGAGAGATGAATGTACATAGGGCACTCTGGTACTCATATTTCTTTTTTTAAATTTTTTTTCACCACATTAAAGTCTTCACTGAAAATTTCTTTCAACCTCTCATCCTCGGACGAACTGGAAATGATTACTTTTTTGGCATTTTGTTCCCTATTTAAGGGATAACGGGTGAGGGAGGAAGCCAATTGAGTTCCAGTTGATACTCCCCAAAATTTCCTGCCTTGGTACCTGGACATGAGAAAAATATCATGTATCATCAACATTATAAAAGTGAAAAAGGAAAACAAAGGATGTTTGATGACTATGTAAGTCATAAAAATGTAGAATCTATTTTTATATCATACTTTTTAGAGACAGGGTCAAATTTCCAGAATGGTTGATTGATTACGCCGACGATAGGTTGACCCGTACGTAAATGAAATGCCCCAATGAGGACAGTCACACAGGCGATTCCGGACTTCACCTTAAGATATTGACACAAAACTTTAACGTGACTTTTGATTTGGCATTTACTAAATGCCATTGAGATATTATTTAATAAAATGGAGTGTAATAACAACATACTATTATCTCTTCGTCCACGTTATCATGACTAGCTGCACTGTCCTCGTCATCCAGGGAACCTTTAATATACTCGTTCGTACCATCTATTCAAGTATCCACCACCAAAATTATATTAGAGTTGAAAGCTCACATGGAAATAAAATGGATTTCTCCCAATTAAAATTTTACCTATAGGATCTATCCAAACTCCAACATCTTCATAAGACTCAATTAAATCATTAGATAAAAATGACGTTTCATTTCCTTCCGTGGAAATTTGACGATGAACTTCTTTGGCCTTTTATAAAAACCACACACACATTAATTTAAGGGTTAGTGATGAGACTGCTACTGTACAAAATGTAAATAAAGTATTTTTACCAATATCTGGGCAGCTGACAAGTTGTCATTGAGGATTTTGGACAACAATTCTGCTGTTTTCTCTTCAGACTCTTTCACTTGGACCGTGATACTTTCTCCCAAAACGTTTGTGAAGGTGCTACTCTCTTCTCCGAATATATTGTTGGCCATGGCAGGGAACTGGAATTTAAAGAAAGAATGTCCGTGTCATTGTAGAATACATACCTAAGTTATTTGGTGCACACTCAATGGAATTTAAATATGTCAACAATTATACAGTGTGATAATCCATAAAAAGTACAACTCACGTGTTTTGAAATGTCATGACGGAGACACTCTTGAATCAAAACATCTGACAATGTCTTAAAGTCATGAATGAATCTGTCATTCTTTGTGTCGTAGCATTTTTCCTCGACAAGTAATTGAAATAATTCCTTCTCACTCCGAATGATTCGAGCAATATTGGCTGCCTTGTCAGATGCACAAATCAATAATCGTACAAATTCTGACATCCCTGATTTATATATCTTGTATTATTAAATTCCCCTTAATATAATATTATAATAATATTTTCTTTCTTAAGATGTAGGTAAGGAAGACCTGCTTCTTACACTCTGTCACACTAAAAGCTCAAATATAACTTTACATTGTATGAGAGTCTAATTTGATTGCTCTCTCGACTGTCCTATTCATCCCTATCTTTTCTGTCAAAATCTTTTGGAATTCGAACAAAAACTACACATATAAGTAGTAATATGAGGACAAGAGAGACAGGTGATTTAGTTTCGAAGGCTATAGCACGACTGCTGATGAAAAGAGTCCGATTACGGGTGTGGGATTTTCCCCGAGTCAGAGAAAAAAATTCGGGTATTCTTTGCGCAATATCCTTCCGACTAGAACAGTATGTATCACACTGGTTGTGTGTGTGTGTATACCCGTGTGTAGTTGTTCTGTGTCCCAAGCTCTTCTTCGCTCGTTTTGACATTCAAGTTAATGCAATATTTATTTACATTTACAATGCATGGAATCTAGTTGAAAGGAAGAGGCTCAGACTAAATTATATGTCTTGCATTAGTTATGTACTGGAACAGTACTCCAAATATAATATGGAAAGATTACTTAAAGAAGAGAAGCCAGGAAAACCACAGGAAAGGGATTGCAGATAAATATATTCTTTACTTTTGTCCTTGCTATATTATATAGTTGGGGAAATATATTCGCAAATCATGAATAATAAAAGCTTAGGTAGGATATGAAGGCTTTTTTAACTAAATATTGACTTATAATTAAATGAACCCTAGCATGTTTTTTTGTTGAGGAAGAAATGAAGAGTGCCTAGTCAGAATATTGTGGGCTTGTTGTAACAATTAAATACATTTATTTGTAATAATTATACATTTAGTCTCTCAAGGCAAACATGAAATTGCACGAAGGATGGAATAGAAATTGGAAGGAGGTAATTCCTCTCTATAAAAATATTTACATAGTTGATTGAATCAAGACATGACTCAATATTCCCAATTTTGAAGATGATTACAAATTCCGGAATAAAAAACAGTCTTACTAATTCCTTTGTATCACTTTATGTATTGCATAGATGCGTGGGATTTTGTGTGGATACCTATTAGACATTTATATACAGTAACAACAGCTTTTCTAAAAAAGCTAGCCTCTTATCCATTAATTATCCATATTACTCTAACAGTCTTATAACACGTGAATTTTACATTATAGTTAATATGTATTTACATGACCTAATATAAACTTTATATTATAAAGTTATTGAAAAAGACCAGATCTATTTGTAAAATGTATTTTGTATGTAAAGATCAAATGATCATTTAAGCTGCTTTTAAGAGAACATAAGAGAATAATAATAATAAAATTGAGAGTCACAAATATGTGGAGCATTATAAGGGGTCAGTCTGGTCGGGGACAAGATTTTCTCAAGATGAAAGTGGGTCATCATCTTCCTCGTCAGTATGGTAATATTTTTTCTGCCTTCCTCGTCTAGGTTGATACTGATAGGCTGGTTTAGGTTGAGGAGCTACTACTTTGGTCACTTCCTTCTCCTTTTCCTCCGATTCCCCGTCAAAAATGATTTGGGTCTGTTCTTCCCTACTCCTGTGTAACAATCCAAAGGGAAACAAATTAGATAATTGAAATTTACAGCATTTTAGTCCAAATATTTTGTATGGAAATTTAAACTTACGATGACCCAGATTGTCTGTTGTCACGTTTCTCGATTTCAATTTGATACTTGTAACCCTTTTTAGCCGCGTTTTCCGGTACACCGTTAGGATAAGCTTAAATTCCAAAAAATATATACATAATGTATATCGAGATACTGAAAATATATCATAGGTAACATTATTACTTGTAGTAAGTATGTACTTTAAAATACCTTGTTCCAGTTGAATATGAGGATCCAACAGGGGCTTCTGTGTGTCCTTCAGCTTTTTAATGCCATTTAAATTAAGGAACACCAACTCGTCTGTCAATTCCGTTATATGTCTTTCCAGAATGAAACAAGTATCATTAAAGTTGTTAAACGTAGACACTTTTTTGAAACAATCCACACACAGGTCAAATTTTGCATTCTCTGTAAATTTGATGTCCAGTAATAATGCTTCCCACAAAACTCCAAACATGATCCCATACGCATCATCTTTTACAATTCTAGGAGATGCATTTCCACTACAAATAACACACTTGATAACGTCACTGTCTGCCATTTTTGTCAACGACTGGGACAATCCTTGTGGAACCTTTATTAAATAGTAATTTGTTGAAAATAAAATGAGAATACGACATGCAAAGTTTCTTCCCTCACTCTGC
>WJFB01003780.1:0-12004 GCA_009870185.1 Pygmarrhopalites habei | reverse complement strand
AAGGCATCTTTGAAAGCACCAAATGCGTCCATATAATTGTCTTCTTTTTGTGATGTATGGAGAATACATCCAAGCGGAAGTCCGCCTTTAAAAAAATATATAATTATGAAACAAATTTGATTTAGTTTGTCAAAGGTGAATTGCGAAATCATAAAGTCAATTAGTAGTAACACACTTAAACACAATGACGTACCCGATTTTGATTTTCCAAACATGTTACACAAGTGTTGGTTTGGTCGCAGGATCCACTTGAATCGACAAACAAGATTTCTCACGAAAATGGGTGCCCATGACGTTTCATTACTGGAGTCAGAATCACGACGACAAATGGATCTTCCTTTATAAATATATATAGGATTTATATTTCTATTAAGTCACAAAAAAATCATACTACTCTGTACCCACCTCCATATCTTGTACATATACGCCACCTGTTGATCAGTAGGGTCAATTTGAGCATTGTACAACTGCTCAGCAGCTTTGATGGGATTATCTTGAGCTGTGAAAATGTTATTTGAGTGGGAAGCTTTCGCAGGTCCTGCTGACATTCCATTCTCAAAATATTTGAAAAATTTCTCCTTTGTTGCTGGTGACACCCGCAGGAAACGATAAGCCTCCGCCAGATCAGTAAAATGAGAATGATTAAATTTGATCTGAAAATGAAATATCATTTTTTAAATTAGAATTTTTTTTAAAAAAAATCACCAATTATAAAATACAAATGGAAGCATAATATGTGTGTGTAATATTAACCTTAATTAGAGTAAGCATGTCATTTTTCAATAGACATTTTTTCTTTTTGCAGGGTATTAGGAGTTACTTTTTTAACTTCCATATGGATTGTGGCCTGACTGTTTTTATCCCTTGAACTTTCGCTTGATTTATAATCAGGATTAGACGTCTTATAAATGCTACTGTGTTGGCAGGAATACACTTTTTTGTACTCTTTTCGTGACAACGGTCGACCTTCACGGACAATCCAATTAGTACTAATTTTTTCACTGAATAGCTGAATCCAACTATGAAGTCCATTTTTAATACCAATATATTCATCTGGCAACTTTGTCTGTAACACTGCCTCAAATGAATCCTTTTTGGTGCAAATAAATGTATGTAGAAAGGAAGCTGAAATTCCTTCAACAGGGTTTCAAACTCTTCACTCTGTAAAGTCATTTTAGATGTAACGACGAAAATAAAATGGGTAAAATACTAGGAAATCCTTCACGGGGTTGGTGAACTGATAAGGTTATAAAGATAGCCCTTCCATAGTCCATGCTGTTTGCTTTACAGCTCAACAGAAACAAGCGTGAGGATGAAAGGCTCCTTTCTAAGTTATGTATGTGTCCTCTCTCCTATGTGAATTGCCTATGCAGCCGAATCCACATCGCCTTTCGAATCACGCACCCGGTGACTGACCGTTGATGTTAATATTCTTATGGTTGTCATGATGAAAACTGTGTCCACCTCCCTCGAAATCCTTCTTCGTCCATTTGTCCCAAAATTTGAGACGACGGTACCAAGGGGGCTTTGTCGTCTGGAGTTCTCCTGGTCCAAAGTCAAAAGGAGCCATACCCACTATAAAGGACTTTCAGGTACTTGAAATGTCAGTTTCGAAAATCTCAATTCTACTGGAAAAAATGAAAAAATACTGTTCTACATTTGGAGCGCTTAAAACGTGGATTACGAGAGAAGAAAAAGTGTGTGTGTGTAGCGTTTAGGTTGAAGAGGATGACAAAGTTAAAAGTGTGGTTGGGATGAATGGATGAGATGAGAAGGAATGGGGAATTAAGATGCAAAGTAGTGAGAAAAGGGAGAGAGTTGTGAAGTGAAGAAATCGCCTTGACTCATGCAAAGACGGAATGGCCAACGGCGTTAACCCACATTTAATTTCTCACCTCCACTTCTAAACATTCATCCCCTCTGACTCAATGGATTTCCGTTAAACAAACTTCATTCATTATGAGGACCCACATTCGGCATTTCCCTCACTCTTCTACAAATTCAATATCTTCGAGTATCCGTCATAAAACTAGAATTTAATTTATAACAGCGTTTGCAAAATTTAATTTTAATTTAGATATAAAAATTCAGTACTTTTCCGATGACACAACGTAGTATGAGTACACGATTTATATGCCGCACAGCCTGTGTGGGATGAGTTGACTCTCATTTTATTTTTAAAAGTGTATTTAATGTATGTTACTAATTGGATTATTTTTTTCCCAGCAACTGGAGAGCCTTCCTCTTTTGTATGGATCTTGCTATTATATTTTGTTTTTGAGAAATGTGACTTTTCCTGCCAGACAACATGGAATAAAATGAGATTACCAATTCTATAAATTATGGATTGTAATTTGTCTCTTTCGAACGGACCATTAGCAGTAATAATTCCAGAGTAAAAGTTGATGAAAGAAATAATCCAAAATTGTAATCATATTTATTTCCCCAAATAAAACACTTTTAAATTTTAGACACTTGTCAGTCGTGCTTAGCAAAATGGATGATAGACTGAATGGCCTCGATAAAAGATTTTTGTATGAAGATGGAGAAGGGATTGGGAGGAATAATATTTTTGTGGAAAAATTCCATGGCTCCCTTCATGTCAGGCAAGGCCTGGAGAGGGGAATTGTGCTGGACTTGCCTCAGACTGACCATCAACTTCCTCTTGTGCATGGCAAACTCATTCTGGATGTTCAACTCATTGTAGGTCACACTGCACGAAGGACACTTGAACCCATTCTCCTGTGTCAGGCCAATCATCTCCATCCTCTCCTTTGTCTTCATATCCTGAAAGAGTTGAGCAGTGCATTTGCGACAAGAGAATTGTTTAGTCTTTGTACTGAGTCCCTCATTCATGGTTGGCCATTCATCCCTGCAAGCCACACAACAACACTCAAAATTGTATCCAAATGACAGTCTCTGTTGTCTCTTGAGCAACGTTTGTTCCGAGTAGAGAGGACAGTAAAATATTGTCAATTCCTCTCCACTCTTCAAGGGTTTCACAGCCACAATTGCAATCTCTCCATGGGTCAACCCGGGAAAGAGCATCACATTCGGATCACAATGATGATTCAGTAAACTCGCTGTAGGGTAAAGTCCCCTTGCAAATAAATTCACCTTGTCAAACTCCAGTTTCCCTCCCCTGTTGTCTTGGGATGACCCCAACTCATCACAGGTCAACTCCCATATACAAAAAACATTGACCCTGATACTCGCGTAGTGTTCAAGAATCTTTCCAGCCACGAAATCCCGGAATGACCTTCTCCCTCTCCTCTCAACAGAGTCAAAGAAGGGAGTGTGGGTGTCCAGGATGTGGACTAGAATGAGGGAAATGAGCGGGAGTTGGTAGTGACCTTTCTTCGGGGTGAAAGCTGTAGCCAAATGAAGGATTGGGATGTACGAATTTGAATCATAAACTCCAGTTTTCGGATCCACTCCCAAAATCCCTTCCGATGATGACCTTTCATGGTCAGATGATGAACTTTTCTTCCTCTTTTCTTTCATAAATATCCGGAAAAGTTGTTGAGGTCCAAGGGTACAAATGAGTTTGAAGGCCATGTGAAAATTGACCCCGTCAAAACAATTTTGACTTTGACCTTCCCTGTACAGGAGGATTGAGCGGAGGTCAGGGAGACAAGGACATTCGTACCTGTGGTAAGTCTTACTGTCCTCCAGGCACTTTTCGTCACAAAATAAAGCCTGCAAAAATTATTTTTCATTTACAATAATTGGAGGGCAAGGTAAAGAAACGCGATTCAGCTCGCACCCCCTCCACGAGCTGAATCGCGTTTCTTTACCTTGCCCTCCAATTGTAAATTAGAATTAATTTAATTAGAATCTCTCTCTCTAATTAATTAAAAATGAATCAGTGAAAAATCTTACAAAGACACAATTCGGGCATGGAATGTAAGTCAATCTCCGCCTGTGACAATGATGACAATGACCATGCTCCAGACCCAGTGTCCCATTCAGTCCACTGACAAAAGGTCGTTCAACCAACAGCGTTTCCCCGACGTTGACATCCCTCGTCGTCACTAAATGTCTCCCTCTCTCTTTGTTGAATTTGATTTGAATAAAATTTTCGAGAGCAGGGGCCATCGGATTGGGTGATTTGATTGTGAATAATTCTGTACAGAATTTGTGTCTTTTGATAATTTCTTCTGTCCAACAATTTTTCCTCTGTTTCTCTTCCACTGTCAACTGTCTGTCAATCTCTGTCTTGTACAATTGTCTCAACTCTTCCCATAGCAATTTGAATTTTTCTCCACTCTCCGTCTTCTCGTCAGTCATCGTTAAGGCTTTTTCAATTTCTCCTAAGGCTGTCACAAATTCTTTGACATGACTCAACAGGATTGACCTGGCAGCAAAGGCAGCTCCAAGGAATTCTTCTGACTCGGCGTAAGCCAAGGCCAAATTGGATTCTTGTACAGCTTGGACAAAATGACCTTCCTCACACAATTCGTTCATTCGTTCACAGTATTTTGAGGACATTTCATCACTTTTTTGAAAGTCTGCCAAAAAATAGAGGGAGAGAGAGAGAAAAAAAGTTTTGTACATCCAAAAATGTCTAGGAAATAAATCATGCAATTTTTTTCCCTCTCTTCATCTCTCTCTTATTTTATAGAGAAGAAGAAAAAGGCTTACTGTCCCAATTGGATGACTCTTCTTTGTCCTTGAGCCGGTCAAGGAGGTCTTGACCCTTGAGGAAAGGTTTGACGAGTCCAATTTGTTCTGGATAGTCTGTCGTGGCGGAGAATTGGGACAGGAAATTGTCAATGGTCATGATTTGTTCCACATTGCCACAAAAATCCGCCAACAAACGGTCCTTGGAACTGAGTTGGGGTTGAGAGAAGAAAACTGACGGGATTAAATTCCCCATTTGGAAGGAAGAGCCAATCACAACAAGGACATGACACTAATGAGTTAATTCAAGGTTTAACAAGCAAAAGTGTGTTTGTCCGTGTGGAAGGTTTCTGCTACTGTAGAATGGGAACGAAAGTTTTTTCTTGTGTGTGTTTGGGTCTGGGAGAAAATATTTGCCAAGTATTTTGGCTAAGGAAAGGGGAAAGTCCAGGATTCCCCCTCGTCCGACATTTGGAGAGAGTGCAGTGCAGTGGTTGTGTGTTTGTTTGACTCCATCCTGGAGTATTGTGAGCAGATGGAAATCTGCAGAGCTGTGAACTGAGACCGACTGTTTTTGAGTATAATAAAACTTTTCTCATTCCCTCCGCCTTTCTCCCTCCCTCCTTTCTCTTCCTTTCCCCCACTTTCTCTCTCCGTCTCTCTTTCTCTGTTGTTCAATACTTTTTTCCGTCCCTTTTCTGCTCTGCGGTTTCTCCCATGTTTTCTATAGGGAATCCCGTTTGATTACCTTCTATACTATGTACTGCACTGTACACTGTACTGGAGTCGCGGAGGACTGGAGTATAGAGTACCGGGTAGTTCAGACTCCCGGGTATGATACATGTTCAGTGTATGACGCACGCTACTCCACGCTCTGGATTATTTGTCATAGGCAGAAATTATTTATATCCATCTTCTCTCTTTCTGCATCTTCCACTTGACTACCCTTTGCGGTATAATAAGCACTTCCTAACACACACACACATTCGCTGCATACACACACGAACAAAGGCAGAGGGCACAAGGTCTGTACACTTTTTAAAGACATTTTAATATTTTATACAGTGCAGAGGAATGCAGTCGCGAATGCAGAGAATTTATTTTTACTCACACTACGCACACACACACACTCTCTCTCTGTGAAGAAGGAGAAAGAGGGCCAAATCCTTTACGCGGATTTTTCCCACTCGAACAACTTGACCAATTTCTTTTGTTCTTGTTGTAGGGAGGAAGGATTGCAGTATAAATTAATGAATGTGTAGCCAATTACATGTACTATGTGTGTGTACATGTGTCTATCGTGTGTGTGGAATATATTCGTGAAGGGATCAATGGAGATGTGTGTGTGATTGTTGGAAAAGAAAGAGTTTTTCTGTTCCTACAGAAAAATATTTCAGGGATGAATAATTGAGGAGAGGCGGAATGGGAGAAATGTAATTTGTAATGGAGTATATTTTTCCTGAGGCCGCGGCCGTCAAAAGTCATGGAATGAAAATTTTTCTCCGAGAGAGTCACAGCCACCTGCTCCGTGTGCGTGCGTGTGTGTAGATACCCGGGTACATTATATTATTTACCTGGTGTCTTTTGTGTGTCTGTATATATGTATCGATTGACGGTTCTCTCTTTCTCTCTCTCTGAAAGTGAAGGGAAACAACAGCTGGACTTTGTCTTCATTTTTTATGAGTTTTGTACTAGGCACTCCTGTTCTCCTCCTCCTCTCCCTCCTCCATAAAAATAATAATATAATTTTTGTGGCAGTTTTCTGGTCAACTTTGATATCTTTAATCCACCTTTTAAAAACCACCCTTCCTTTCCTTTCCCTCAAAGTTCCTCTTTTATTTTTATGTCTGGATTAGAGTGGTCCATAAAAAAAGAAACTTGAGTTTATCAGAGTGTCTGGATAAAAATGATAGTACAAATTATTTAACATCAATTCCAACCATAAAATATGAAAGATGATTAGACGAGGTATTTTTATGTCATGTTTGGATCATGGAATAAAAATTATGGGGATATAAAAAATGTGGAGCTTTAATCATAAGAAGATGAAAGTAAAAAAAATCATTCATAATTCATAGTCAAGATGAATATTAAGAACAAGCCAAATATTTTAACTGTCCACAAATTTAGTTGGTAAATACTTGAAAAGAACTGAAAATTGAGGCTCAGCAAAAATTAATACAACTGAATACTCTAGATTTGACCTTGTGTAACACTACAACTTTGTCTGGAATTGACATTGGTCCAAATTGAGTATTCAATTGAGCATGAGGAAGTAGATGGTCCACTAATTGAATTTCCTATTTACTTAAGACTACTTGGTAAAGTCAACACTTTTAACTAGCCTTGACTCTACAAGTTACAGAGGTCAGCTTAATATCCAAATTTCGATCCAGGTGCACACAAATTTGTTTGACAAACGGAAGAATCATTTTTTTTAAAAAAAATTATATTTTTGTGTCCAAGAATGAATTTGTCATTCCGGACACGATGGATCCCATTCATTTTTTGCATCTTTGGTTGTTTCCCCACTTCCCATCCTCATTCAAGTGGCAAATTAAAATTCAGTTGGTTGAGTCCAGTGACATTATGGTCAATTGGGTTGGTCACATCCGTCGTGGTCAGTACAATTGACCTTCTTGGGTACGAGAAACTGTACGGCGGTGCCACTAATTTGTTTTACAAAATCCTTGTAATTAATGTAGTGGCTGTTTATTCAGCTGGAGATGTTGTCCTTCGTGTTCTCTTCATCCTGAAATGTTCAAAGATTATTCAGCTGCTCAAAATCCTCCATACTTCATCCAGGGATGATGACCTCCAGAAATGTTGTGTGAGTCAAGGGATGTCACTGCTTAAAAATGTCACTGTACTAATATGGGGATTTGCGGGGATTCATATTGCATTGAGATTTTTGAATTTGTACTTCATTGAAGATTTCTCTCCCAGTTTCTCTCCCTACTCTTTTGTCCCTGATATCAACATTTATCCTCAAAGTGTTTGGTTAATCCGACTTTTTAGGCATGGAGTGGAAGTGACCACCCTCTTTTCTACAATGGCGTCATTGACCTTCCCGATCATCATTGGCCTCAATTTGGTTCAACTCTTCAGACTCCGGATGGAAGAGTATGAACTCAATTTCTTGGAAATTTTTCAGAAAAATCAAAAAGGAAAGTCCAAAATTGTTGTTGCCGTAAAGAAGCAAGATGAGATTCAACCCATTCAGAATCTGTTGGATCCAAATGAATTATTTAAATTTAAATTTGAGGCCACTGTTCAAAAATTTATGATGCTCCAAAACACCTCCCATATTTATGAGGATGCATTCCACTCAATTTTGTTCTTCAGTGTCATATTTTATGCCACTTTGACCATATCCGAAATATATCAGAGTTTTGTGAGGGCTCCAGAGGCTTGGGAAAAATCTACGACTGTTTCTATACTCTCACATCTGGTCAGTTTCTTTTACTTTGCGACGAGTATCGGGAGCTTCGCTTTGTTTGGACAATTCATGCGGGATGAGGTAAAAATTGGAATTAGGGATATTTTCAATGAATTTAAATAATAAAAGAGTTTTTAAAAAATTGAATGTAGGTCAAATCATCTGAGACGAGATTGTATTCGTTCAGACTGTGGATGAGACAGGAGTACGGGAAGACAGTGAAGAGAGGACTGGATAGAAACTGCAAAAAATATTTTTCAGTGGTATGTTTCGCTAAAAATCAATGATCTATTGCCATTTCATGGATTAAACAGTGGGCTTTATTAATTTATTTCTAATTTATTTTTATAGATTGAGAAGGGAAACAGACTTCTTTTTGATTGGGAATGGAAATTGACGGGTGCAAATTTTTTTTAAAATTGATTTGCAACTTTTGCCAAAAGTAAGAGACATAATAAATTGTGTTTTATTTTTGCAATTTTAAATTCATTTAGTCAGTACAATAATTAGTTCGTGAAATTGAATAGAAATTAAATTTGTCTTTAAAGGTTTCGACGACTGTGCTAACCATCATCATTTTCATGTTTCAACTCCACATGTCTGGGAATTAAATAAAATTGTTACTAATATTTTTAGTCGTATTTTTTTTTAAATAAAACTTTTGACAATTTTGTTCAGTCACACAACATTCTCATATATTATACTACAAACATAATTATTTGTACTCCATTTTAAGTCACTGGCAACTCATCTACAGAACACAATGTGGATAATAATAAATAGTACAAACACTTTCAAACAAGCAAATTTCAAAAAGTTTGAATTTTGCTAAATAAATACATTCATCCATTTCATCCTGACATACAAATAAATACATTACATACTCCACTTACACAATAATATCATACAATGTAACAACATTCCATCATTCCCATCCAGATCCATTTCATTTTTGTTAAAATTTTTTTGAAAAATTGGGAGAGACCTAAAACTTTCTTCAGGTAGTTAGTTAAAATGAAAAGAAGAAAGTTCGCTTTCAATTTGTCTTAATTTTTTCAGAAAAGAATACGTGTCACTACTACAGATTGACATTCAAATTTCAGAGAAGATTTTTACAAGTCCGATTGATTGGGGGAATGACGGGAGTTGAGAGTAATACATACACAATAAAAACTAAATTAAGTGAATAAGTAGAATAATCAGCCTTATTTCTTCTTCTTCCTGTCACCACAAGCAACCCAACCACCTCCCTGGTAGACAGAGTCATTACAACCCGAAACGTTACACCGACATTCACAAGACGGGTCTTCGCAACCATCACAACGTCCTCGAGAACCGGTACTCGCAATATCCGGGACGCACACATTCGTATTTCCATTTGGTTTCTCACATCGACTGATATTTGTCAATTAATCATGTTTTTACTGTTTTTTGAAAAACTAGATGAATTTTTATGACTAGAAATTTTTTAAAAAATATCTCACCGAACGAGGACAGATCCGCCCTTCTCACTTGAGATGAACGTAGTAGTAAGACACTCTTCTCCTGGTTGACAAGTGACCAGATTTGTTTTCTCCGGATGATGGACACAAGCATAACTTGATTTATTCGTCGATACTGCTTCACATGTCCAGCACTAAATCAAATTTGATAAAATTGGAGATTAAATTATTCTTGTGGAGTACAAAAAATTCTGAATGAATTCTTGTTACCTGGAATGGAATAGGTTCGGATGGAACGGTTTCTTCTTCCTTTTTCTCAGTAGTTGTTTCCCTCTCACAAGGGAATTGGTTCCCACATGGATCCCAACCATCACCCGGGTAAATAAAATCATTACACCGATCCTTGGCACATATACACTCACAAGATGGTTCAGTACAGTCTGGACAGTCAAGAGCACTGAAAGGAGGATGTCGGACACACCGACTGACCCTATCCCTCAGTTTGACACATCCTCTTCGAACTACCCACGACTTGTATTTACTAGAGTAGATCGCAAGGGTTCGACAACCTTCTCCTTTTCGACAGTATGTGACGGGATTACTCGCAGGTCTGTCTTTACAAGAATTGGTCATGGGGTCTGACATGACACTTTCACAAGTATAACATTTACATCCTCCTTCATCATTCGGGGGTCGGGGAGTTGTGTTCCGGTGGGTAGAACTCTTTTTACTACACAGGTAGGGACGTTGTGGACCAAGACATGTCACATCATTCACACATTGTTGATCTACAACGTATTCTAGACATACATCCGGGTGTTTTCGGGCATTATTTGGTTCACCAGAACACCAGTTCTTTGTGACGGGTTTTCCAGTCTCAAGCCAATGGTGTGGTTTTGAACTCATCTCTGCATTCGACTTGGCTTCGGAGAATCCACCAATGTAAACGCGGGATGTGGCTAGGAATTTAATAATATTAAATTGGTATATTATACCAATTAAAATCATCCATCATTTAAAATTTATTGATGAATTAGTAAATGATTTACTGTGTTTAGGAAGGAATCCTTTCAAGAAATTGTTGACGTCTTCCGTGTCCACACTGGCCAAGATCATCCCATTTGCCACACACGCGTCCCTCGCATTGTCCCAACAATACTACTCAATAAAATTGAATGGATTTAGTTTACAAATTAAATCTCTCATCGTAAGTAAATAAGAAAGATTTACCTGTGGATTCAAAACAAGGACGTAGTCCTTCCCACCATAAGTAGCATTGACAGTGTCACCGTCAGCCCTCGACCCTGACCTCCCTCTCACTAGTCAATGCAATATGGACATTAAAATCAATTATAAAAGTTTCTCTAGAAATTTTAAAAATGACTTAAGTACCTATGGGTGCGACACAGTCCCCTGAGGTAATCCCATCCTCCTTGAAATGTGACCTGGTCCCATTACCGTGGTCGTAGTTGGCCATGAATATTTCATCATTGTTGACATTGGAATTCCATTTACGACCGCCTCGACAGTCACACCTCCTCGTCTTTGGATTACATTCTAAAAATCGTTGAGCTGAACATTCCGATCTCCACCAACTTTCCTCATTACTCAGGGGTGAACATTGTTCTCCAAAAGATTTCTTGATTTCATTTACTACATACATAGAAAGGACAATTAATCCATTTAATTTTTATATGGTATATACTTTGTGGAAAAAGTTTTTTTTAAAAAAATCAAATACTAACAGTCGTCGTCTCCCCCGAGGAGGTCAAATGAGTTGTCAGACCTGACCCCTCTCCCTTTCTGTTGGACTTCCCATTGTTGATCATCAAAAATATGTGCAGACTGTTTGGACAGTCCACTGCCAGCGTGTAAAATTACTGGAATATCAAATGGGAGTCATCATTAAAATTTTTTGTATTTAATTTTAAAAAATTTGAGGAAATGTATGTAAATATTTATAATCACATTTTATGAAAATGGAGAGGAAGACGGAGTCACTGGAGCAGACCATAATGTTGACTGCTCCAATTCTGAACACCCAGTTATTCAGGTGAAAGGAAAAGTGAGTTTCATTCCTCAAATCAACTTTCCTTTGACACAAATTTCATTGTCTTTCAAAACAGAATTGTAATTTGTTATGTAGCATGTTAACTAGTACATATATGTACTGTGGTGAGGTGATAGGAAGGAAAGGGATAGGAAAGGTGATATATCACCTTTCTCTCTCTCTCTTTTAATTACAATTACAATGCACAGTGGTAGTAGTAGTAGTAGTAAATACGCAGTTACATAATAGTATCAAATACATACTACAGTTAAATACATAATGATGACATGAGTAGTACTTGAGGCATCTCACTTTGACCTCTGTAGTTTCTGTAAAGAATTTTGTATGACCTTCCAAATATTTCTTTAGCATCTGACACATGAATTTGCATGTACGATGTATTTCATCATGAAATTTTCATGATACGATTTTTGGAGGGGGGGGGGGGGG
>WJFB01003779.1:0-12009 GCA_009870185.1 Pygmarrhopalites habei | reverse complement strand
AACTACCCAATTAAAAATTAAATTAAGCTGCTAAAAGCCAAAATTCCACCAAACACTGGTATTGGCATGAGTTAAAGTGCTAAAATGACGATAATTTTTGGTGATTCAACTTTTAACAGTTAAATGTAATTTTTAATTGGGTAGTTCAATTTTTCTAAAGTGCAAAATATCAAAAAATTTGAGTTTACAAAAAACACGGAATTTTTTCAAATTTTTGAACATTTTGTTTGTAGGGTAAACTTTTACCAAAATGTGTTATTTCCCCCTGCAGGTGGTCACGTGGGGTAAAAGAATTGTAATACACTCTGTATATTACAGTAGTAATAAACGACAATGTTTTTAATTATCTAATTATAGAGTGCGTAAATTATTTCTTCTAGTCAAGTTAAACTGGGATACGGAAAAGGATCAGAGTAGAAGAGAGTGAAAAGGGAAGAGAGAAGGGTAGAATAGTGCGTAGACGGGAGTGCGTAAAAATGTTGGGAGGCTCACGCACTTTTTCCCTTTTGTGATTTCCATTCAACTTTTCTTGTTTCTCCCACTTCCCGGCTCAAATCATTAAATGCCGGCCAGTAGAGGAGAATCCTACAATGAAGAAGGGATTTTGATTGGGGTTGTTGTTGTGTTGTGTGATGTAGGTCCGACCCGGGGTTCAGCATTGGTGGTTTGACGAGCAGAGGTACAATCCGGATTCTCCCGTCTCTTCTTCCCCCACTCAACAACAACTCTCATCCTCCCCAGACCCAAAAGGTACAACACACACACTAATGAACCCCACAATTATTATATTTAAATTCGGATATAATAAGAAGTTAATTGTAATTTAGTTCCGAATCCATTGCCTGCAGCTAAGGAATGGGGTATGTGGAAGAGAGACAGACTTAAAGGAAAGCAAAGATTTGCGAATTTAATTCTGCTTCCCGTTCTATTTTTTTAAAAAGAATCAAAGCCGAATTCCTGTAGAGAAAATATATGACCACAATAGTGTAGTAGGACTACTGCAATAATATCTAATATCAAGTCTTATGTAATGTAAGATTCAATCCAAATAGAATGCGTTCTACGGACGCAGCAACATTGCCCATATGAGTTCCTTTTATATCTTTCCCTATTATATATATTTACGTATGAATATGAGATGATAACATGGAAGCACAAAATCACCCACGTTAATTATAATCATTACTAATGATTCATTGGAAGGCTGGTGTATAAATAACAGACAATGTGGTAATACTTGTGTATATACATACAGTGTAATAATGACTCTAAATTTTTGATTTTTCTTTCAATTCCCCGACTCCTTTAATTAATTCG
Organism: Pygmarrhopalites habei; assembly: GCA_009870185.1. NCBI lineage: Eukaryota > Metazoa > Arthropoda > Collembola > Symphypleona > Arrhopalitidae > Pygmarrhopalites > Pygmarrhopalites habei. The sequence continues at coordinate 10,692 of WJFB01003779.1, read as the reverse complement.
TACCGTACATGCAATGGATAATTAAACCAAAAACTTTTAATTGTACCCTATGAAACAGTATGAACATCATTCAATCAAAACGGCTGTGTGGAATGCTAACGTGTGAGTGCATTTATTACACAATGATGCAAGTGGTAGAGAGAGAGAGTGGTAGAGAGAAAGAGTCGGGTAAAAAATCGATTGACTGTCTCATTTTTCCCGGATTCGGTTGCCGGGTAGAAAGGATCACAACACACTTGAGAGAGTAAGGTCTTTTTTCACTGGCTTTTTTCCTCCACCGCAGTGTTTGTCCTACTATTACTAACAATTTTCAAGTGAAAAAACTTGAAAATTTTGATTTATGAGTCGTTCCATGAAATAAAATTGCTTGAAAATACAATACACACAAAGGTATTTTTATGTCCATTTACACATGACTCGGATTCTTTGAGACAAATAAGGGAGGTAGTGTAGAATGGAAGAAAGAAAACAATTTAAATAGTAATTTGAGACCCAGGCAGACTCAAAAAAACAAACCCATTTTTACGGTAAGGAAAGGTAAAAAAAGGATATGAATCATGGACAAGGTGGCAGGTGGTTAGGGGAGATTTTCGTGACACAGGTAGACCAAAGGATGGCAGTCCCCAAAGATCTCAACGAACACAGCCTGTGTTTTCCCTTAGAAACTGACTGACACAGGGCGAAGGCAGTCGTGTATTTTTTTAGCTGTTCCCATTTAAAGACAGTTAAAGTTAAACTTGACAGGGAGCGGTTCGCCGTAGGAATTTGAACACAATCACAATTTTTCGCAACGAAGGTAAAAATAATATAATTCCAAAGTTCTTTTCATAATAAAATTCCTTCTTTTTTACAATCTTAGTTTTCATTTTCATTGTTGTTCATTCTGGCTTTTCAGAGGTCATCATCGACACTTTTTGGTTGACGAGGAGGGGAAAATTTCACCAAAGTTCTTTCTATCCCGGTAATAAAATATTCTTGTCCTGTCTTCAAACTTTTCCGATTTTATTTTCTCCCTCAACCCTTGTTGACATTCCACTTTTTCCTAATCCACAGAGTCAACCCTGTTTTCTCTGTGCCATATAAGTGAAAACTTTGTCTTTGGGGGCTTTTTTCTTTCGGATTTTATGTGACTCCAACTTTTGAAAAGATGGAATAAGAAAACTGGAGTGTCAACGAGGAGGAAAACTTTGTAAGGTTTTGTTTTACATAATATTCACATTAACAAAATAATAACATTTTTTATTAACATTTCATGTGCAAAAACCAATATTCTTTGTTTTAAAAGAGTGAATAGGGTGTGTTGATGATGGTATTATTTTGTATTTTAGAAGTGTGGACTTTGATACACTGTTATCTGACATCGTATCGTTACTCAAGAAGTTTTGTGTGTGTCATAAAAATATAATAACTTGACTTATTTGTGAAGAACACACAGACTTGGGTGTGATGTTGTTCGGACCAAAAGAAGGAAGTTACTAAGCAGAATCTGTAATACTCACATCGGTCTCCTTCCCCCTCTCACGCTAACATCACCACCATCTCTCTCCCTGGATATATTTTTTGCCCCTATTATACCCGGGTAGAAAGTTATTCCCGTTATTCCTTCACGTGCTTTTTGGGCCTCCAGAGAGGCAAGTGGAAAGGAGAGTGAGTGTGCCTGGAAAGTGTGGATACGGAGAGTAAATTGCAAAGGTAAATGTGAGATTTTCGCATCGTCGTCGTCTTTCCTCCAACAAGAGTTGGTTCGGTTCGTTCCTTGTGTGTGTGTGTCTGTCTGTCTCCTTTCTCTGTGTGTCAAGATCAAGAAGAAAAGGACGGAAGAAAAAACTGAAGGACTTCTTTGAACATTTCTCCATCTCTCTGTCTCTCCACAGAGGAAAGATTGAAGAGGACACGGTGGTTAGATTGAAAGAGACAAAATTAAGTTGTCTTTCTATATATTCCCAGTTCAGTTTCAGACAGTAAGAGAAGAGATACAGTACATATAACAGATTAAGTTTTGTCTAGATAGTGCAATGTGTGTGTGTGTTCGTGTGGTTTGAAGACGAAGCAATTTCCACTCAAGATTTTAATTATTTCTTATTTCGTCCTCGTCTCTCTCTCTTTTGAAGTGCCAATACCCAGACTCTGTCCCTCATCTGTGTGTGTGTGTGTTTGGGTTGTCCCACGTTATATTATTATTGTTGTTGGGAACAAATTGAAGAGCTTTGGGTAGTCAACTTTTAATTGACAAAGTTGGGATTTTAACTCTACAAGAAGAGGGAAAGGAGAAAGAACAAGGAAAACTTTCAACTAATATCATTATCAACAACAACAATTCACCTGACTGTATACAACAAGTCGAGTAAATACTAAATTATTGTAAACTGAATGAAAAAAGTACAAAGTCGGGGCGAGACAACAAAAATTATATTATAACAAATATGGCCAATTTAATACTGTACAAGAATTCCTACCTGAGTGTTGCATTTATCTCTGTTCTTCTAATCTTTTTAAATTTCATCTCAGGTGAGTTTCTTAAATTTCCATCTATCTAAAAATAACTTTCATAATAACTATACTATTTTGAGAATTTGTTGACAAGTATAAAATGGAAAGTTATTATATTGTACAGCCGTGTAAATATTTATATAACAGGGACAACAATTTATTTACTAACAGGATTTGTAGTTTATCATCAATCCTCTTCAACATGCTGTGTATCTATAATGAGCTGTCAGAACCATATTACGTTTATTAAGCAATTTTTTTAATGATTCCGTCTTATTCTCAGAATTCAGGATATGTACCTTGTAAATATTTTGTTCATCATGACATTTGCGAACTCATTTCCTCTCTCTCCGTGATACTTTGAACATTGAGCTAATTTCATTTTTTAAAAATGTTCTATTCTATTCTCATTCTCTGTGTTAAATGTGACATATAATTTCAACACTGTGTTATTTCCGTGATGTAGTTGATACACATTCCATTTCATCTGGTAATGGTAATGCACTTTTTGCCGTTGCAGTTGACACAATTCTGTCCATGTGAGAATGTATATGGAGGATGACAAGGCTGGAATTTTTTGCTGACTCTTTATCTCTATACCTCGCTCCCTTTTCCCTGAAAACCAGTTTATTAGATTCCACTACTCTATACTCTTCCAGAGTAAAGATGAGGGAGGAGGAAGAGAATATAAAATAGCCAGAGTGCAGAAACTTAAAAAAAGTCAAAGAATTGTACAAAGAAGATTTGATTCAGCGGTTTTCTCGGCTCGCCTGTCACACAAAAGCCCTTCACATCTCCCTTCTCCTCCTCCTCGTCTTCCTCACCTTGAGTGGATTGGGATGGTGGTTAGGTACTTAAGGCTCCCACTTGAACAACTTTTTTTCCATTCCCATAATTCCCCACAGAAAATATACTGTATATAAGTACTTATGGTGGTTCGGTTCAGTATTGAGATATATTGTTCGTTGCACCCTGCAAAACAGACCATGAAAAAGGGGGAGAGAGGATCATCTATGTATTATGTAATATCATAATACACAACACACACACACACACGAGTACACATTTTCCGTTTTATAAATACCTTTTATAAATAAGGAGGCCTTTCCGTGTCGATGGGCTATATTGTACTATGTACTATTTTATTTATCCATTATTTTCTATTTACTTCACATATCACAATTGACAGCTCTCCTACACACACACACAAACACACATACTCCATATGCTTTTTTTCCTTCCATAACCAACCTGTCAACTCTTTCTCCATGTGGCATGCAACTGTGTAACTCGTACTTAATAGCAGCTAGGAAAAGTGGACATTAATGATGAGTCACACACACACACAAAAGTTGCAGAGAGTATACAATATATTATTATCATTTATGATTTTTTACTTTCCCATTTCCTACTTGATTGTTATTGTAGGGTATCATATGGAGTGATAGGAGTACATTTCTACTATTATGTACATTTATCCAATATTAAATTTTTTAGACAGGGATTCATATTTTTCTCCGCATATTATTATATTGCATATATTTGTTCTCAAACCTTTCGACACGGCTAAAGTACATTTATGCAGTAGAGTAAAAGTCCAATGTTGAATTACACAAACGTCTTACCTTTACTCAAGACTAATATCCTAGTTTTTGTTTGAGGAGTTGAATTCAGGGGGAAAATTCATTTTATTGACTACCATATATGTAAGTGTCTGTGTAGGGGGTAGAAGGGAATGATAAATCGGTCATACCACATCCCACCGTATGATATCAATTCCCATTATCCATGTCAGGGTCAATCTATAAACTTTTGCTCTTTTTGTCCTCCTTTCTCCACTCTGACACCAAAAAAAGCAGAGAAAATTCTTATCCTCTCCTATACGTACTATTGATGCAATGATGAGTCCGAGGCTTCCAATATTTTTCCAAATTTCTTTTCTATCTTCCTCTCCCTCTCTCGCACCTTAATATTTATAGTTGGTGAATCTCCTGCATATTGCAGTAAGACATGGAATTATGTATTATCTGACTCTTATATGGGGAGAGAGGGAGTGGATATTCTCACAAAATTGAAATATATGTTATTAGGTCCTTGGATACATATGGGGAAGATTCATATTAATATTCTAGAGAAATTTGGAGAGGGGAAGGAGGGGGAGGGAAAGGAGCAGGAATTAATCATCTCTATTATGCAATGTACAATACAAGAGTAAATTATGTGCTCTCTCTCTGATCTTAATATAATGAAGAATCATCATCCTCTTACATTAAATATATAGAATATCAAGTTGTGTGTGCATGTGTGTGTACTGTCAAGTATATAAAACATGGTTCTTTTGCTCTATTTTTGCTGTAAAAAATGAAATCCCATGTATAATGTAATAAGAGAAGAAGGAGAAAAAAATGAGAGCTGATGCGTAAGCTCATTATAATAGACTAGCTACATCGTCAAAATACAAAGTCAGAAACATTTTACAAGGGGAAAAAAATTTGAGAAGGGAGAAAAGATGGATTTGCAATTTTAATATTGTAGGAAATCCCTGAGGATCCTCACAGTTGACATCAATTGACTCTCAATGAATTTCCATCCTCTTCGGCGTCGCCTTTTTTCTCTCTCTGCCCTTTTGTTGTGGCTTTTTTCTTCCTCTCTTTTCCTCTCGTTCCTTGTGGCAAGGATTCATCTTGTCAATGTACTCACTGGAGCATTTTATATCGATTATTTCCTATGCACAATTTATTCCATAATACCAAAGTTTTAATTACATGAACATGACAAATGATGAACGGAAAATGTCACAAAAAATATGATTAAGTATTAGTGTACAAGGTGTAAATATACAATTTTGAGTAGATTATTGGGGGAACGGGTTATGTGTGTATTGCTATGTTAAAATTATGATTTGTACAAAATTACCATTTTAGTTGCTGAGACTATTCGCTGTTATGAATGCTCCAGTTTGAATGACACCCACTGTCCCGAGTTCATGTCAAAGGATGATTCTTACATTGTGTCCTACACGGACTGTTCGAATGTGTACCAAGCTGGTTACTGTATCAAAACGACGGGGGTGACGGGAGGTTGTTTTTATTGATTTTTTTTTCTTTTAGTTTTATCATTTGTCAAATGATTTCTCATGTGTTAATTTGTTTCCCTTTCACTTTATTTTTCTTTTGTGTTTTTCCTTATGTATGATAGTGAATGGTGCTCTTCGTATTGTGTGTGCAACAGTTGTAAGAGAAAAGGTTAATTGGACAGGGATAAAAAGAGTGACTCGGATTAGTATTAAATAATGATGCCAAAATCCCTGGAGAGATCCTGTTCCTCTGTACTATAAGCATCTCCTTTGGTAATCTAATGCACACGGGTGGTTTTGGGAACACACAATCAACACTCCTATACTTTTAGGTTATTAATATGCTTGGGATTTGAATTTGTTCTACATTTTAACTAATCATTACTCAAACTGACTTTTTAATGGTGGTTTTCTGAAATTCTAACCGATATTAAACTTTCTAAACACAAAACTTTTGTAGTTTAACAAACTGAGTAAATAATAGTAGGTATTAGTATTACTAATTTCAATTTTCTCTAATCTATTTCCTCTTCTTTATATGGACTTTGTGTGTGTGTGAAGGATCTTTGGGATTGGAGTGCTTCCGCTGTGATGAGACGACAGATGAGGATTTTTCATGTACTGATCTTCTCTTTGGTGCTACGTTACATGATTGTTCCGATGTCTTTGAAGCTCAATATTGTATTAAAGTGACTGGAGTTTACGGAGGTCTTGCACCTTTTTCTTCTTCTTTTTTTATACTTGTTCCTCTTACTTATTTGTCAACAAGAACTACTTACTACTACTACTACTCTTGTTGATGTCTCTCTATGTACTTTCGTTTTAGATAGAAAAGTAGTTCAATATTTGCTTTGCAATTAAAGTTATTCCATAGTCTGCACACACATGTCATGTCATATCTTCTCCTTTTATTCGCTTATTGACCCACACCATTTACTCTTCGTTCTTCTCCAATCCTTCCAAGATCAATCCTGGAACGTGTGTTTGTCTATTACACACATTCCAGGATTTTCCCAACTATTGACTATTTCCCCACTCCCCGTTAAAAAAATTTGTGGAAAAAAAAGAAAGTTGGTGGAACAAGTTGAGTCATAATTTTCATCTCTCTTAAGATTCTAATCAACTCTTTTTTTTGTTGACTGGCAACGGCCGTTGGCGTTACCAGGAAAAGTTCTCTCTCTGTTCCTTTCCCCCCTATTTTCAACCTGCCTTTGATTGCCATCAGATTATGTTTTTCCAAGCTGGTTTTTCAGAGACTCCCCTTTTCTCCCTGTGCAATGTACTGCGTTTTGTTCCGTTCAAAATTCAAAAGCAGAGCTTATTTAATTATTCAGTGGGTGAGTAGAGAGAGATGACTGGTGCACAATCAGATGATCAATACGAAGAATTTTTTGTTTTGTTTTTTTAAAAAAATCGTATGTAATATTGTGGTGATGGTGGAAATGTAAAATGTTATTTGTACACACATACAGGGAGTTTGGGAACGAGGAGATTTTGTTCGTCAAGGGATATGGGGAACTATTGTGAGTATATCAAGGTATGATCTTATGGTTTTTGGCACTACACACCATGTCATTCTAGTTAACGTCAATTTATAAATATCCTTCAAATTACCTAACTGTTTGTCTATGTGTGTACATGAAGAGACCAGGGGATCCTCACGAATATCGATCTTGCGTCTTCACCTGTTCTTCAGATGCTTGTAATCATGCCACTCTCACAGTACAACCTCAAGTGTTCTCAACTTTCATCATCACAGCCGTGATTTATATGGCCGTTGGATTGTTCTGAAAATATGATTTTGTTTTTTTCCTCTTTCTCTCCATTTTGTAAAGATCTTCTCAAAAAATTGTTATTATTGTTGTTGATGTTTTTTTGGTGAATTTTTCATATGACGATGTGATGAGTGTGGTATTTGTACACAGTTGAGAGAGAGAAAGATGTACAGAGTGCGAATCTAAATGCAATATATTATTATTATGATGGTTATTAACTTATTTACATACATACAAGACGAAAGGAAAAAAATCTCTCGTACTTTTTTAGGCTAAATACTAAAAATGACAAAAAAACATATTAATATATTATACAATTTAAATGACATATTATATCGTATTTAACTTCCATGATTATCTTGTTCCAGAGGGGTAAGGTAAAGAAGGATGATTTGTATTGTAATTTTTTTAAAAAAACATTTTATTTGTAGCTCAAGACGAGAAAATACATTTTTGAAATAAAGACAAAAATGTGGATTACCCACATGCTTTAACAGGGAGGGGGGGGGGGGGTGTCACGTAACTTTTGTTTAGTAATTACAGTGAGCAGGCAATAAGACTACGTGGCGTCGAAGTTGTTCACAATTCATAATATTTAATGTCATTCAAAACATTTTTTCTCATTTCCGCTTTAGTGCAAAAATAAGAGTTTTAACAAAATTCCACTTGTCTAATACATCAACAAAATATTCACATTTTTATGAGCTCAGCTCAGTCTGGAGAGTTGACAGAAAAATGGTCATAACAGCGATTCTCTTTCTGGAGTCTTCAGCTGTCGTCGAGTCATTTCAATTCCATTCGAATTGGAGAGAGAGAGAAGAGAGCTGGAATATAAATTGGAGCTGACTGGAAAAGCTTTTCTTTTGAATAGGACGCAAGTGCTACCATTATACAATATAAGACACACACATTATAGGATGGGACGTCGTTTGGAGTTTGAATGACAAAATATGGATTAAGCCATATATTTGGAATTTGCTGCATGTACACAAAATCCTCAGATTGACAACAACAACCTCAGCAGACTTTTATCCATCCTCCTCCCAGTCGAATTTCCATCTCTCTCACTCTAAATTGGAGAGTGGAGGGGGTAGGATTTTTGTTTTTCTGCAATGGAAAATCCGAGGAAAATCTCATTTCCTCTCAGGAAGAACAAAATCCCGTCTCTCATCCTCGCTTCCGCGCTCCCATTAGTTAACCTCCGAAAACTCGGAGAGTTCTAACAAAAAAAAATTCTACAAAAGATGATTATTAGCCTTCTTGTCTGTGTCTGTCTGTGTTGTCTATACATATTTCCTCTCATTAACTTTGACTTTGATTATTTGAGGACTCAATCTTTTTCCAGTCATAATCATTTTAAATCCTCCATGAACGCAGTTGCAGTAAAGATGTAAAGCTGAGGGGAAACTTAACCTTCAGAAAAAGCGTACCGCACTAATACCGTACACACTGTATTAACAGTTATGGCGTGTATTTAATTTAAAATAAATTGTCCGCAATTAATGCATAATACACACACTCACACAAATGGTCTGTTGCACAATATCTAAGTTTTTAAAAATCCAATTAAGTGTCCCTCTGCTTCAACTAAAAGTTGATTGCATCAGTTCCATTTTGTCATAGCTTCAAGTCAGTTGACAGTAAAATCCCCGGTATATATTCGACGGAGAGAAATTGAAACGATGGCTGACAAGTTGATTGAATGTGTTCCAAATTTTTCGGAGGGACGTTCCCAGGAGGCATGTCAAAAATTTTCTACTTTCTTACTAAAAAATCCAAGTTAATTTTTGTCATAAGAAATATTATCAAAGGTTCTAGATGCCATCACTGCAGCACTTCGAGCCACAGAAGGGGTCAGTGTAATTGGAGTTGACCCGGGTAAATCTATTCTTTGAATGCTTTTTCGTTCATGTGACCGACCTAAAATGGATAAAATTGATTTGTCCAAGCAACAAGTATATTTTTTAGTTCAATGTAGATATATCTTTGTAAATCACATGTACACAAACACTAGAATAGCGAGTAACAAATAGTTTTCAAAATTTACATTCTTCGTGTTTCTCAGAAATGGAGAAAAAAGAGTACATCAAAAATTTGTCAACAATACATTAGGGACGAACAAATTGAGGATTAGGAGGCAATGGCAATGCCATTAAAATGTTAAACACTTCTTCAGAGAAATTTTGGTAATATCCTCCTGCCACACCAATATTACTAATCATAGATCTCAATAGAAATTTAAGTCTAAAGATGATACGATTACTTGTAGCTGAGTATAGGCCAAGGTAGTTCCAATACTCTGTCTCATAAGTGTTAACCTAAAATCAAATAGAGAGTAAGAATATTAACATTGGTATGGAAGGCAATATAATGTACATAATATACTATTGAATGAACAGAATGAGACTCACGGTGTCTTTGTCGTAGTCCTCCTCTTTAAACTCTTCATCATCTGAATCCTCCTTTTTAAACTCTTCATCGTCTGAATCAAAACCACCATCCTGGACCTTTTTCGGTCCAGTACAGGATCACCTTTTCTTCGTCATTCCTGGTCCAAGTGCATCTTGTTTCTGTGCTCTTTTCACACACACAATGTTGCAACAATGACCTGCAGACACATACCTCTGATGACAAGTGCGTACACAGTATTTATATTTTGTTTCCCCAGTGTTAGGATTCACTCGTCCAAACCATGAGACATATAATTTGAATTTTGCTGTATACACGAGAGAAAGAAAATGTGTACATTAAGTTTTTGTATGAGGTAAAGGATAGCAGAATATAGTGAAGTAAAATTATTATTATGCGTACCTGGAGAATCAATTAGACGAGCATCAATCATATTATTCATGTCTGGACACTTCTCGTCCGTAAATTTCATTCCCGTCTTTATCTCTTTCAAAAAAATACCAAGATGGACAGTCGGGGACATTCATGAGATTAAATTCAGCAGCTCGAGTTACAATGTCTCTGATGAGAGGGGTGAGGTCAGTTCGAGTCAATAATGGAAATCCCTTCCTTTCGTCGTCAACTGAATAAAAGTATACATTGCCTCCTCCTCCAACACCTTTAGCCTTAGCTCCTCTTTTCAACCAAGGGGATTTTTTGAAAGACTTTCTGATGTATCTCGAAAAAGTCTTGTTGCTATCGGCCACAAGATCAGGATATTTTTGTCTGCACAGAATAATGTTTTATTTACGTTTAATCATCTTGCATTGAACAGAATGAAACAATAATATTGTTTGTAACTACACATATATACCTGAGTAAATTCTGCAGAGCCAGTGATGATAATTTATTTTCTTTAAGTAAAATCAACTCTTCCATAATTTTGGGTAAATCATAATCAAC
>WJFB01003778.1:0-12012 GCA_009870185.1 Pygmarrhopalites habei | reverse complement strand
GTGTATTCTATTGCAGTGCATAATAGGCCATTTTTATCCTACCCTAGGATAAAAATATCCTAGCTGGGTAGGCCATTTTTATCCTACTCGAAGATAAAAATGGCTCTATGTGCTTGACTGAAATACTCTTATAAAAAAGCTGTATTCTATTGAGGAGAAATGTTTTTCAAAACAAGTGAAAAGTACTTACGTATGTGTAAACACTGTAGTGCCAAGGATGCATTGTGATCAAGTGGAAAAGAATTTGCATATGGTAGCTGGTGATGTACACACCTGTAAAATAATAAGACAGTCGTTTGTGAAACAAATTATTCCTCATTTTAGATAGTAGTTTGTACTCTCAGGATTGGAGTATAAGGTTTACGTACAGAATGTGAGTCGACCCAGTGGGATGAATGGTTTCCAGCTCAAAAAGTCATTGATCCATCCTCCATGTCCGTTGACACAAGCTTTATTTTTAAAAAAATAGTTTCATGACAAAATGCACTTATCTCAAATCTCAAAGTCTCCAGTAATAGAATAATGGTTAAATAATATATTTATGAGTACACACCATAAATTATCCACGAAATGACCATCCCCCACGCAAATCGGTGGACTCCTGCATAAACTGGTTTCCGAAAAAAGGTTAAGAAATTAATTTCCAGAATAACTACTAGTGAAGAACAAAGTACAAAAAAATTGTGTAGTATCGTGACCAATTTTAAATATAACACTTACTGATTCCTCCCGCCCTGATTGCATCCGTCTTGACTTGATTTGGGTCAAAATAGGATTGCATGCCAAAAACAATACCCAAAGCAGCCGCTGTGCAAGCAGCCCACCCAGCTAGAACCACCCACTGAGGAATTTTATTCCTTTCGCCATTTTGCTTGTTTTTAGACTGTCTGTAAAGAAGGTAACCGAGGAAAATCCCAACCAAGTATGGCCCAATCCGAGTCCAGGGTTTGTGGTAAATATCAAACTGGTACGATTTTTGACTATTTCAAAAATTAAATACAGTCACTAGTTAAAACTCTGTTCTCCTTCAAGATCTTCAAGACAAATTTTTTTACATAACATGAAGAGTACTAAAACACAAAATGCTGAAATATTTTCTTTTTACTCTGCAAAGAAGATGCCGGTTGGTGGGAGTTCCTTGACCGCTGTGATCACTGCTGGAGTCACCATCGATCCAAGACCGAGAAGTCCGAGGAATCCCAATCCAATTTTGTGCCAACGCCACAAAGGATAAATGATTAAAGGTGAGACAATGAAGAATTGCATGTCATTCGACAAGTACCAGCCTTCGCCAAAACACTAGCAAAACAAAAATATTTCAATTGAATTACCGCACTGTCTGGCGGGAAAATGGTAGATTCCCTTTTAGATTTTTTTCTAATCAAATTACAAGAACAAAGAGAGAAAGTGCATTAAAAAAGTTAAGAAAACTCACCATGCTTGCTTCCCCCTCTTCCGGATGATACCTCACCAGGTTTGTGATGTAAAGGAGATTATGCCACCAATTTTGTTCACAACTCTGACTTTCACCCTTCATTATGTACCAGGATGGACTGTCCGCGAGGTAAGGGAGAAGAGTAGCCATAATCCCCACGAGGATCATGTAAGTCGGAGTGATTCTCATATAACGATGAATGTAGAGTAAAAGGATGTTTAGTCGACCCTTGGTTTTGTCCAGGGCTTTCAACATTCCGTATGCAGCTAGTGTTCCACTGATAGTGAAGAATGTGTCAACTGACACGAAGCCATTGAGTAGGGCTTGCATCGTCCAACCATCTTTGTACAGCTGGGAGAAAGCAATGTGCACAAAATTTAATTAGCGACAGAATTTATTTTTAAATATTTTTATATAAATTTATTCTTAAATGGAACAAGATGTCTAGTGACTTTCTAGAGTATGAGAAGCTTTAAAAGTACCCGCTTGATGTCCACCATATTCCAATGAGGTCCCATAACGACCATGAGGAAGGAATGACAGAGGACAACCCAAGCCATACTTAGAAATCGGAGTCCGTGAATACATCCAAAATTTTCTCCACCCCCGGACTTTGTATTCAACCATTTCTTGGTGTTTGTGTACAAGGAGAAAGCAACAATCACTTTTATCCCTGATCCTAAAAATTGTCGAATATTTTTAAAATTCAAAAAACTTTCAGCACAAAAAACTGACAAAAATTTCGGATTCGAAAAGGGAAACTGACTTTGGGTTGAGGCGTTGGAGTTTCCATTCCGCAGAAATATGAGGTCAATCGCTGTTCCGAGTACACACAACCCGGCTATGGTGGAAAGGACGGCACTGTGTGTGTGATATAATTTAATATAATTTTTAATTATCTGCCTAGGATGAATTACATTGTGGAAGAGGAATCTCTCTCTTACATCATTGCAATGTCTCCAGTATCAAATTCCTCCTTCTCATCCGTTGTAGTGTAAATCACAGAAGGGATCAATGCCAAAGGAAGTCCTTCGGGTATGGCATTCTTAAAAGCTTTGGCCAGGATTGCTTGCACATCATCTCCTGAACAGGACGAGGGGAAACAATGACCCACGGTGGGAAGAATGGGTGGTAAACTAGTCAAATCCTGCATCATATTCTGTGTACACACACATTTCCATTTTTTAAAAAAACTCAGTGTAGAAAAATTGTGTGGGACAAAAATGTACTTTCTCTTCTCGACTCTTCACAACTTTCACTCTCCCTACGACACAAGACACATTGTATTAAACATGGAGGAATTTACGTAATGTATTTGTGTGGGGTTTGGGACATAAAAAATGCAATGCGACGTGGGTGGTCCATGCTTTCTTACTGTGTAAACAAAAGTTCTACTTTCTCTATGCGTGGAGACATTGAACAAAAGCCAGGGGAAAACCCGGGTCGTGTGAGTCCCCCGTTACAGCACGTTGATTGTTTTATGAGGTGAAAGTGAAAAGAGAAAGCACTCTTCTGCTGCACTAAAGGATGAAAGTAATTTTTAAAAATAGGAAAGCTTTTAAAATTTACCAACAACTCAGGAAGAGAGACAGACTCCCTCAACTCTGGACCACCTTCAATCATAGTGATTTCGTTCCTAGTAAGATTTTCTAATCCTCCAGGAATTGGAATGATGTAAGAGGTAGAGTACCGTCCTCTAAAAGTAGAATTTTCCAAAGTGACTGGATTCATGTATGACCCACGGATTTGAAGACACTCTGGAAAATCTCCAGGGATTGTTAGATGACCACTCAGTATCCCGTCAGGGATTCCTCCCCACGAATCCACCACTGCAAAATAATTTAATTTAGTTCATTCCTTACATAATAAATTGTAGTACATAAATTATGTAACATTTTTCTCTTACTCTGGATTGCCCACGTCTCTGGGATGGCAGCGAAAGGGTTTGTGATTTGTGACACAAATGATTTCATATGAGCTTCACACATTGGACTCACAAGATTCCCATCATAAAACCCGTCTTTTAGTAAACTCCCTGTCCGGACCTTATCTTTCAGATCGAAAGCTCCTTTGAAATCCCGCCAAATTGTAATTAGAAGAGTTGAGTCGTCCATCTTGTAGTTCCCATCTCTAAAAATAGTTTTCAGTTCACTAAAGTCTGACCGGGATAAATGGGTTTGTTGAGCAAAAGCAGAATTAATGGAAAGTACGAAGACAGAAAAGAGGAAAAATTTGTAGAGAAAATTGTCTCTCATTTCTAAATCTCTTGGAGAATTATTCGCAAAAAATATTTAGCACGTGTATTTGTAAGGGAATTCTCTTTGGTTCTTGACACCAGGAAAGCAAGTAGTAATTGAATGAGGAATGCAGCATGGAGTTTTTATTTATACTACAAGGGAAGAGGAGGATGAGTCAGGATTGTGGAGCAAAATATTTTTTATTTTCAATTCATTGACGCAATTATTATTAAATGTGGCCTCTAATTTGTATACCGTATTTTAAATTGTAAGTGCGACTGGGAAAGGGCCACTTGACCATTGTCTGTGCATTCAGTGTTGGAATGATAGTAATGAGCAATCGAATAAATTATTGATTATTAATGATTCATTCTGGTGACTCCTGGCCGTGACGTCAAAACTTTTGGAGGACAACACCGAAATCAGTTATTGTTTATTATTGATAGAATACAACGCAGGACTCTGATAGAAGGGGCTATAGTCCCTTATAAGGTGTGAAATGATAAACAACAACAAATAGTGCTTGAATTTGTCGGATTAACATGGTATGCTATCGGGGATTCAAGCCGTTCAAGGAAATGTATTGCTTTTGGAGTGAGTAATGTCATTGGAAAACGTGAGGAATGAATGGCGAGGAGAGAGACGGAGGGTAAAAGTCAAGATGTTGTGTCAAATCGTGTCAAATGTGTTTACTGCATGATAAGATGGTGTTGAGGATAATTTGGAAACTTTTGCGAATAATTATGTATTTTGTTGGTGTACGTGACACCTGCTCAATGCCATGACTAAATACACGTGAGATATGATTGTACTTACTACGTAGTAAATAAATGAATGGAAGACAAAACTTCTGTCACAAAAGGATGGATGACGTGTTAATCTTAATCCAGTCAATGGATTCCAGTGATATTAAAAATTTCTCTGTATTTTTTGCCAAATGCTTCTTGATATTATGTTTGTCAATGAATGATTGATCAAGGATCAAGGATTTTATTACGGTGGAGCAGGGCTAATGTTTTGAGAGGGGCTTCGTCCCTCTGACTGGAACATTTCTCAGAAAAGAGTTGGGAAATTATCAATATTTCCACTGGAAAATTTCCAGGATAGGAACAGGAACTTTAATTTTTTTGAAAATTCTTCTGCTACGAAAGAAATGCATACGGAAGGTCAGTAGAGAAGAATATTTGGCTTGATATTATTCTGATGTTGTAAATTAGTAGGACATTTGGCTGGATAAGAACATAAGCAGACTCGGAAGAATGGAAGCACGGAATAATTTTTTCTTCAAAATGTAGTAAGGCAGATGGGACTTGGGTCACAGATGTGGAGTTACACTGACTTTTGCTATACAGAGTAAAATGAGGAATGGAAAACATGGCATCACCTATACAGTCTATAGCACGTATTCTTACCCTGCTATTTGAAACAATCCATTGCGTCAAGTTGATCAATATTCATGTGTGTGTGGAATAGACCGAATTGTCCATACCTACGAAAGAGTGACTATGGCAACAAAGGTCCAGTATGAAAGCCTCAATGAAGCAGATAACGGTCTAATAATTATCAACATGCAATGTAATTCGGGAACAGACACACACACGCGTACACGGTTACTAGGCACAAACCATTTCCTTCCTTGAGGCCGAGAGGCGTCAAAGTTTTTTTCAAAAAGCTTTTAAAACTTTTTCCGCAGAATTTCCGGTTCTCCTCTCAAAAAATTAAATTAAACCTTTAATGGAAGTTCCCCGGTGGAAGCAGAAGTTGGACTCCTCACAAACATCACGGATTGTAAGTTTTTGTGTCAGACATTTTACAAGTCAGAAATACTCGACAAAATTTTCACCTTATATTTTTTGACTTTTTGTGTGTGGAACAATGTTGAAGTAGTAATCTCACAATTTCATTCAACTTAATTTTGATTATATAATTATTTTACATTCTATATAATTTAACGAACAGAAAGTGCTCAGATTGCAAGTGACCTCGGCCTCTCAGACTCAACTCGCAGGGATAAATTACTCCCGTAGACATTAGAGGTACATTTTTTAAAAGTCTATGTTCATTATTTTGAAAAATTACAAGAAGCATTCTTTGAAACAACATTCTATCTTTACTTTGTGTTACCTGCGAGACAATCGAGTTATACGGTATGCAGGCTATAACACGTGAATAAAGAGCTAATAATAATAACGCAAAACCATTTACACACACACACACACACGTACAAGTTGTACGGTACAACACACAGCACATAGGAGTACAGTTTTAAAAACGTATCATGAAAAGTATTTCTTTCACAGTAGCTTCAAAGTGTGTGTGTTACGCACACACACATCCTGAGTTAAAAGGTTTTGACAAATAATTTGATTTTTTGTTATTGTTAGCTTCAGTTGAACTTGACCTCATAATCATCATGGGTTCACCAGGACCATCCAGAGACAGGAGTGAGGTCATGGAGAACCAGGTAAAAACATAAATATTTACTTCAGATAATGATTTTTAAGTAAAAGCTTTTGACGACTTGTGTATATAATTAAGGTGGAAAAGTTGGTGGACACGATCAGTAGCTCCCGTCTTGCTGCTCGGATTTTTGTGAGTAAAATTCAAAATATTTTAAACAATTGTTATTATTTAAAAATCCATTTATTCAAAGTTATGTCATTCAGGCTAATCGTCATTTAACATTGGAAAATGTTCTGGACAAAGTGTCCAACTTGGCCTCATCTTGCACCACGAAGGATTCGGAATTATATCAAAACGTGAGATTTTTATATTCATAATTTTATAATAGAAGCTTGCAAATATAATTTACCGTACTTAAAAATGTGTGTGTGTGTGTGAATTTTCTTAGCTTTCTGCCATCATAAGTAACTGCAGTGAGGAATTGAAGAACACAAAGGATGCTTTAGATGAACTGGAAGCAAAAAGACTGGACAGAATTGGTGGACCGGATAATATTAGTCTTGCCGAAAAAATCCGAAAAGCACGAGAGAAGTTGGAACAGAAAAAAATCAGAGAGGCAATGCCTTCTTCAGCAGATAATTACAAATCAGTTGGTAAATAATTTAGTCATTTCTTTTAAAAAACAAAAATAGTATTTTTAAAAAACTTTCATTAAATTTTTTAACGAAACTTTTTAAATTCAAAGGACTAAAATGCTGTAATAAATTTCACAGATTACACTCAACGTCTTCAAGTGTCTCCCCATCAAAGACCTCCTGAATTGTACCCTTGTGAATAAAGATTGGAGTGGAACAGCCCGTATTGCTCTCTCATCAAAAAGAACAATGGTCCGGTTCGATCCTCAAATTATTTGTCAAAATATAGAAGTGTTCAATTCCCTGTTGGAAGATTTATCCCGCCCCCCATTTTACAATGGTCTCTCTCTCCCCTTCGACTATGGTGTGTGTCAATGTCCTTTCAAAAATTTTGATGTTCAATTCAGTCCAAAAATTCAAGTCATACATCTCAAGATTGACCGGTGGCTAGTCCAGAGACCTTGTGTCATATTCAAAATCCTTCGGGATATTTTGACATCCGAGATGGCTGTTCGTAATTTGAAGACAGTAACAATTGGGGAAATTTTAGTGAGCAATTTAGGACTCATAGACGGGATCAACCAAACCCTATCACATTTCCAAGATACATTACCACCATTAGTTGATCAACCTGTGTTCCCCAACTTGACTGAAATTTCCGTCCTAGGGAACCCCGACCTTTTGTGCATGCAACTCATCCTGGATTTCATCCGAGCTGCTCCTAATCTTCAGACTTTTAATGGAGTCTGTAGTAGCCTGTCAATCCTACCGGCTCTCCTTGCCAACAGAAGGGCACACATCCTTCGAAAACTTTATTGTCTATTTAGGACTCTGGAAGAGTTGACCATTTTGTCGGCCTTTGTGAGGGAAAATCCAATTCTGGACTCTTTGGTCGTACGCACGTACGCCCAAAATCCACAACCCATTTTGTGGCCTCAAGTTCGGGGAAGTTTGACAGAATTGTACAAACAGTCAAGTACAAAGAGTCAACAGAATCATTTGAAGACCCTTGAAATCTCTCCGTACTATTTCTTGATGTTTGCTATTCCAACAATGCCTTCATTGGATGCACTGAGAATTTTAAAAGTTGACTTTGATAGGAGATGGATGAAATATTCGACAAAAATTGATTTCCTAGCAAAATTTCCCAACCTAGAATTAGTAAGTTTGGAAAAGGGGACCGCGACCTTCCGTGACATTGTGGATCCTTTACCCTCATTCGAGGGATGGACGGAAGTTGAAGAACTCCCTAATATCATGGATACAAATTGTAAAAGTTCAAAATTGACAAAATTGGTTTGGAAGGCAGAACGTGACTTTCTGTCATCCTTCGAACTTTATCACGACGATTGTGCAGGGATCAATTATTTTGCTTTGATAACTCTTTTCCCCCACATTGTCCATCTTCAACTGACATACTTTAGTTCTCTTACCAGTTTGGACAGACTTTTTGAAAATCTTTGGACCTGGGAGAATTTGGAGTCTCTCACTTTGCTTGGGCTGACAAATAGCAATGTATTTTTTAACATGGATGAAATTTTAACGGGAGTTCCAGAGGATGTCGGGAAAATATTCAGGAAGGCTAAATTATATGATGATTTTGAAGAGTATATTATCCCTGTCTACTCTATTCGGAATTTAAGTAGTAAGTCTTTGATCTTCTTTCAATTAAATAAACTGTTTGGAAAATGTTTCCTATTGTCTTAGAATCTGAAATACTTGTTGTTTTTGTAGTCAGTTTTTTGAAAAAATCATAGTCTTAAATCGGACACTCACGGACAATTTTTAAGATTCCACGGACACTTTTAAATGGAATTAAAGGCTATCGGACACGGCTTGAAGAAAAGTGTCCGTGTGTGTGCCACAATNCCACAATGTGAGGACATTTGAATGTCACAAAACAGACCGCACACGGACACTTTTAAATGGAATTAAAGGCTATCGGACACGGTTTGAAGAAATGTGTCCGTGGAATTTTAAAAATTGTCCGTGAGTGTCCGATTTAAGACTATGGAAAAAATTAATTACTCCTATTATTTTTTTGTCTTTTTTGCCAGAACTCAAATTATTCCGAATGGAATTTTTGCACCATGAAACCAAATGCAAAAAAATTGCAAAATATCCGAATGACTTTCCTTTTCTGAAAACTTTCTTCACGGAAGTAACAGCCAAATGTGGATTTGAAGCTATGGCAGATTTGAAAGTCGAGATATGTCGTGAGAAATGTCATGACCCAATTTGTTGTGAGTGGAAATTCATGTATGAACTGCAGAATATTATTTAGAGACACATTTTAATATCAGAATACTTGATTTAATCCACAGATCTCAATCTGGACTCCCTTGTCGGGTATGTCAGTTTTATCCCATTTGAACCCGGGAATGCCTTGTCAAAATGGAATCTTGAATTGGATTAGCATATCGTGCTGTGAGAAATTGTATTTTAAACCAAAGAATTGTAAACTGTGTGTTTTCAAGAAAGTTTGAAAGTGAATATTACTATCACACAATAATTTAATTTAGTCATACGTTAATTCACTGTAGAGTTGTCCCCTATTTTTATGTATTGTGAAACTTGGATTGTTGTGTGTAAAAAAATAATTATAAAATTGTGTCTCTAGTCCTATATTACCAACGACCTATTAACTCTCCATTACAAAGGATTTTATCCAACTGGATCTCAAATACATTATTTGCTCTTGGAGCACCCTCCCCAAAAATAGGGAATTTGACCCTTGGTGTTGACCCTCGTCTCATTTCCAAAATACACCAATGATGAGTCTTTCCAAAAACCCCATAATGAGCTTTAAAATGATGGTAGTACACACCACCTCCAGCCGTGATCCGTCCATGCTGTGTATTTTCGTGATTATCCCCAATCCATTTTATGTCCAAATCATAAGGAGTGTAATTTTGGAGTTTTATTGTAATTTTCCCTTCTTCTTGAGTCACAACTTGAATAGCTTTATGTCCACCTTCTGCAATCTCTCCTACTTTTAGTCCAGTGTCCGCGGCAACGAACCAACCAGACATTTTGACAAATGTTTTATATTGGACACCTTTGATATAGAGATAAAGGATTGATATTTCATATTTTTAAGAAAAAATGTATGATTTTTTTTGTAAAAAAATACTTAAAAAATGTTTACTGTGTAAATGGTTGACCCCCACCTTGTATTTAACTCTGGAAATAAATTATTGTTACACTGCCATTTGATATAAATCCATCGTTCAAAATTATCAGACTGATTACCTGTTGTCAATTGACTGGCAACATTTTTTTGCGTTTTATCTACTATCATTAATGATACTATTGCATGTGGTGACTCATCGTTGAATTTGTTTAAAGAAACAAAATGAAAAGTGACAGAATTTTGATAGGAATTGCATCTAACTAAAAATATTGAGCAAAATTTCGGTTCGCATTTTCGTATGATAGTGAGAGAGAGAGAAATTCATATTTTTAACAAAAAAAATCTTTTGGACTGTCAGAAGTAATTTTAAACTATGCTGTCCCATTTCTACAATCATTTTTTAGTAAAAAGTGTTTATGTTGGACTATTTCATGAAAATAATTTCCAGTGTGTTATTCAATTTTTTTCTGACGTGAAACTTTTATTTTTTCGAAGGAGTTCCCAAAATGAGAAAATCAACGTCGACAAAAGATTTCAAAACCCGACAACCCTTTTCAAAATTAACCACAAATCACTATTCGTAGTTACTAGTTAAATAGGAGATAGTACTGAAGAATTCGCATTGCGAGTAAATACTATACAATTTTGTTCACATAATTCCATACAATTTACATAAGACATTCTGTTCGACTGTTCGTTCAGACAAGGATCATAAATTATCCCAAGACAACAAACGCTTGGGTCAAAGGTCCTTCGGAATCTTCACTCTTGACTAGAGTCCATCCAGAACTGGCCAAAACTGACCCGGTTCCATCACATTTTCCTCACCCTGAAGCGGAACTGAAAAGGAGGTCCCTAGAACAGGGTCCATACACTCATGACGTTTGTACACTGAATACATGACCCCGTTCACATTTGTGTGTCCACAGAATCCGACTAGAGAACTCGGAATCCTTATTTTTGATTCATCTTCGTCAGTCATCCTCATCTTTTTGTGGAGAAAATTCTGGAGAGCAGAAGCAGTCTCAGGGGAAACTTGGCTTCCAGTGCATAATTTTCTTTTTCCAGAAATCGCATCCTGTGAGTTGGGCAGGACTTGTGATTTTGATATCTAACTTTTCCTTGTCCTCGATTGAAGGCACTGCCTTCTCAGTTGACATGTCACTGTCAGTTTTATCAAGGGTCCAAGTTTTGAGGATTTTCAATTCACTCTTGCTATCAACTTCTTCCTTTTTTATCACACATTTTTTGTCCAGTTCTTCCGGCTGCTTCGAATTCTCCAGTGGACAATTCAGTTCACTGGAGATACCGGAAGAAGATGAGTCTTCATGATGGCCACAAGATAATTGGTTCGAATGAATGGCCTCCTTTCTGAGACATGGAGATGATTCGACTTCGGTTTTCGATATCGGAAAATTGGGAGGGGAATGACCTCTCTTCAAGGGGGATGGAAAGTCGATGGGAGAAAAATGATGACCTGACACTTTCGCAAGTATGGTTCCACCATTCCAAGGGTTCATTATGCAGGGACGTTTTTCTCCTTAATTTGTCCTTCTAATTACAAAATGATTGTTTTAATTAAAATATAAATTTTTCAAAAAATGATTTTTAAAAAAATACGGTTGTCAAGCTTTTCAAATTATTGTGAATTCTATTTTTTAATCAAAATTGTACAAATAAAATAGAATTCACCTGTGGAATGTTGTGTACAAAATTTTTACGGTAAGATTAAAAATCAAGTGGATAGGAATCTGGATATTTGCGTTTGGGAATTTGTACAGATTTTACTGTCTCGTGAAGTTGGCCAGCAGGACGAAGTGTGCGTGTGTGGCTTTGGAGCGAGTCGAATGGAGAATGAGAGAGAGACGAGGAAAAAGGGCATGTTTTTTTAAAGGGGGATTAGAGGGATTAAAGTCCTTTTTGACAAGTGGACCCTTGTTCCGAGAACAAAGTTATAAAAATTCCAAAAGGTAAAAACTGGTCATCGTTTCCTCTCGACAGGAAGCTTAAAGGGATAAGTTGCCCTTCCAGAAGGGACGGGTCCCTTAAGGCTCATTCTCATAGAGAGGGGCATTATCAAAATGGGAAATTCAGAAAGTCTTTTTTAGGTTTTATGAAAAGATTGTCGTTCATGGATTCTCCATAGCGAGAGTCTTCTTTATATTTTTT
>WJFB01003777.1:0-12015 GCA_009870185.1 Pygmarrhopalites habei | reverse complement strand
AAATAATACAAAAAATATGAAATTCCTTTTATGAACACAAATATCTAGAATTTAATTTTGCTAAGTAAAATTTGCTTCATACTAGTAAAATACTAACCTTTTAGGATTCCGGGCAACTTCAACATGGAGAATGTCCTCACTGGCCATGGGATGATTGGAACTTCAACCGAGAATATGACAATGATAATCACAATTAATTCTGACAAAACCTCGCTTTCTAACCGCAATATATTTTCGAATCCTCATAGAGGTGTTCCCTCTGAAAAATTTTCAATGAATTAAAGATCTGAATTTTTTTTGTTGATCTCCTCGAAATATTTATCAATTTGGACAAGAATGGCAGGTTCTGCGTTGAGACGTCTTATGGCCGAGTATAAACGTAAGTTGTTAATTTACCATTTCACTAATTTTATATGGACATGTTTTAATTTTAGATGGGAAATAGATTCTTGAATTATTATTAAATTTTTATCCTGACGTGTTATTGTTGTTTTTTGTAAACAGAATTGACGTTAAATCCACCAGAAGGAATTTTAGCTGGTCCAGTGGATGAGGAAAACTTTTTTGAATGGGAGGGTTTAATTACGTAAGTTGAAATTTGACCCTTGTTTATTTAAGACACATACTGCATCACATTGCCATAATATATATTTTGTGAACATTAAATTTGACAGTGGTCCCGATGGAACTTGTTTTGAAGGAGGAGTGTTTCCAACCAAACTAATGTTTCCTTCCGATTATCCTTTAAGTCCTCCACGAATGAAATTTACCTGTGATTTATTTCATCCAAATGTTTATTCTGATGGTCGTGTTTGTATTTCTATTCTTCACACTCCTGGGGATGACCCGACTGGCTATGAGACTAGAGCAGAACGATGGAGTCCCGTACAGTCTGTTGAAAAAATCCTCCTCTCTGTAGTTAGCCTGTTAGCAGGTATATAAGTTATATAAAGTAGTCATCAGTGATTCTGTCTATCAACCATTTTGGTTTCTTGTCACTAATGATTTTCGTTGTCGCTACAGAGCCGAATGATGAAAGTCCAGCAAATGTAGATGCAGCAAAAATGTGGCGAGAAAATAGGTATGTACTTACGGTACTTACTACTCTTCTCTTTTTCCTTTTAGCGAACGCTAAGTGCTTTTAAAATGACGACTGTTACATGTAAAAATTTATTTTTGAAGGGCTGAGTTTGAGGCCAAAGCTGTCCGTCTGGTACGACAAACCCTTGGACTTCCACCACCATAAACGAACAACAATATGATCGACAATGAAGATCCTGTGATTTTTACGGATACAAAAATTACTCTATATTATAGCATTCACATTTTTAGTGCAACTTTTCCGCATTATAATTCAGTAAATTGTTGCATTCACTTTTTAATGTGAGTTTATTCACAATCAAGTACAATCCCTTTTTTTCTAGTTCTGTCGCTTCAAGAACCAAATAGAATAAAATATATTTTCAAAATTTGAACCGATGAGAAGTCATTTTAATATTCTTCTTAATTTTTTTTAGAAATCAATTCTATTGAATGTGTACACAAAAATAATGGGCCAAAATTCTACAAATTAAGCAAATATTATGATGCTGACTTTTACTTAGTAAAATCAACTGACATTCAAACTGGGTTGCAACATGAACTGTTTTCGTTCATATAAAAGTTCAGGTAATCCTAGAAAGAAGAAAGTTGTAATGCCTTTGTCCGTGAGTTTGTTTATTACCCACTTTACGAGCCTTGTGTAATGAATTAAAGACGTTTTTATCCTTCCTGAATAATTGTTTGTTTTTCTTGTGTACATATAATGTGTATATAAAAAAAAGTTTTCATTCTTCTTTTTTATGCTGTAATCTGCAGGGGCTTATGCATACATTACTACTATTACATATATTATAGATTGATGACATAATGTGTGGTGTCTGGACTGGAAAGCAAATGGAATTTTCAGTTCATTGTGCGACTGTACGTTTCAATTTGCAATCTAGATCCAAATGTACGGGTGACATTTCAGGCTTTTGGTTGGTTTGAGAAGCACAAGTACTCTTCCCCAACGGAAACTCTTCGGTGTAGTATAGTATAGTTATGGTGCCACTCAGAGTAAGAGTCAGTCGTCCGGCGATGAAAACCATTCTCGGGGATATTCTTACCGGTCCTTCGATTTCAGCATGTGATACTGCGAGTGTAAATTTTCATATTTTTTACACTCATACAAAAAGAAATTACTCATTCAAGTGCTAAATCTACATTATTTAATTATTTTATATTATTTATAAACGACAACCGGAACCACAAAAAAATCATTGTTCATCAATCATCTACAATCTACATTTCTATTTTTTTAATTAAAAATATAAACAAATATGGATAAAGAAACTGACAGTTGATAAGTGGAAATAGTGGGATTTGATTGAGAAACAAAGGAAGGGAAAGCAGTGAAAATAGCGTGGTGAAAGCAATGCCTTGCTGTGCTCCGCGGTACGGACCGTTGATAGTAGCCGTCCTAGATTTTGTAAGTACATCATTTTTTTGACCAGTTATTTAGTCCATGTACAAAGAAACAGAGAGACCGAGTAAAAGTTGATTATTAATTAATGTAGGGAAAGTAGGGAGGATTCATAATGTATTGTAGAAAGTGAGGGAAATGTGTGGATGGGTGAAAGTCTCTCTCTCTTGTCTGTGTGTCATGAAAAAAATAGAGTGATGGTGAAATGTGACCAAATAAAGAGGAATAGTGGTGTGCTTTCCCTAGTCAATCTCAATTATTATTATTACATGTCGTACAGAATATGATATGGTGAAAGTGTGTTGTCTGTAGGAGGAAATTAAAGATCTAATAGAATACTATACCTATATTCTGAATGGACGAATGATAATAATATTATGATGTTTGATACGATTATATTTATGTATATATATTACACAGCTTGCGGGAATAATTGCCGGTCTCATCGTCATCCTCCTTGGGAAAAGTAATGCGTTAATATTCATTATAATGTAGTACGCTATCTTTGGAGTATAATCTTTGCAAACAAAACCATGATGATGGACTATTATATAAAACTGATATCTCTCTTACCCACACACACACAATTTCGCCCTGAGCTCCTAGGCCCAGAGTAGCATTGTGTAGAATTTCATACATACAGACAAAGACATGGGACAGAGACGCTCCAGCTCCAATGTATACACTTATATTGTAATACCTTTCGTCATACACGTTCCCCGACTAGAACTTCCAGTACAAACAAACACACACACACAAATGTGAAATGTTAAAATAGAGAGTGCCAACTAGGGCCAACAGTCTCGTAATGTGTGTGTGTGCAAAATCAATAGCTGATATTTAATTCAAATGTCACTTCATTCATGCACATCATGACACGGTAGATGTATTAAGAAAAAGCCACACACACTACAATTTGTGTAGTAGTAGTGATCCCTACTTGACTTATTCATTCCTTCTTTCTTATTGCAGTCTGGATGCATGTTGTACTTTTCTATTTTAGACATTTGGAAATACATGCAACAACAGCAATCTAACCCATTAAACTTGCATAATTGAGGGGGCATGTTAAATTAACCAGTTTGACATGTCCACAGTAATGGTACTCAGTATTGTGCATGTCTGTCTCACTACTTCATGTTGTATTTGATTTCTCTCTCATGCTTTCTCAGGGCAGTAGTAGCCCATTTTGTAGGTACACTAGTACAATTTTAATCATGTCAAAGTGTACAATTTATTGATTGATAAACTATGATCATGTTGTACTTTCTAGACTCGGCTCTTATCTTGTTATGCCTAACCTTCCCAGCCATCGTACTAACAACGAGTAAGTTATCGAGAAATCAGTTAACACTGTGAAATTCCCTCTCGTGTTGGAAAATAATGATATAAATTTTTTTCAGTTGGAATTATTTTGACTGCCTCTTTCATCAAGGTATGCTCCAAGACATACACACACACAAAAGAATTGAATAATAGAATAATGGGACGTATTTAAATACTTACTTATGAGAACTTTTTCTTGTGTATATTTGCGGGTTGACAGAAAAACGTTCGTCTGGCCACATTTGCCTTTGCCTTAAACATGAGTCTTGTCTTGGGGTGTGGAGTCATAATAGTCATATTATTAATACATAAATTTAGATCTTACAACAACTACATCCCGGTAATTATAGCAGCCCTAGTCTACACTATTGTGATACAACTCCACTTTTCCTGTGTTATACATGATTTTAGAACAAAAAGACTTCCGCACAATAATAGACGATTTCAATATTTGGACAACCAGGTTGACTGTGACACAGAAGCATGAAACTTGGTCTCCTAGTCTCTCCTACCTCCAAAAAATGAGAAACATGTATTCAATATAGTAACATATAATCTTAATCTATTGTGTATCCTTTTTCGATACCTCCCATTTGAAGTCAGATTCAAATAATAAAATATTATGACAATATTATGACATTCAATAGTTCATAGATATTGTACAACTTGGAAGTTCCAAGTTGAAACCATTCACAAAACACAGACACATGCATTATTTGCTGCATGACTTGCCTACTTTAGGCACAATTTATTTGTTCAATAGAATTCAATAGTGACATAATGAAAGTGTGTGGATAGACACAGGTAAAAGCTACATAGATCAATTCATCAGATCACATAATAATTAGGAATGATCGATACACAGGCTGAACTAAAGTAATGACTTGTGTGTGTATATATCGTTTTTTAAAGAAAACTTGACACTCAATACATTACATAAATCGTATTATAAAGGGACTCTGCCTTATAACAAATTTTGAGGGAAAACATTGTATTTTTATGTTAGTAAGTATACAGTATACAAAAAGTTCAGAAATTTTCTATTTCAATATAAATTAATAAACGTCGTTAATTATGATTTACCATGTTAATATTATTGTGTCCCAATTTGCATTTAATGTCAAATTCTATTTTTTATCATCAATAAATAGAAGATTTTGACTTTAAATACAAATATAGTATTCGTGTATCAAAACCATGCATATTGTATAATGCAGTTTTCATTAGAAAGTGGAAAAAACTAGATCGAGTAAAAAGTAAGAAAAACCTAATCTAAATAAATAAATACTCAAGCATTTGAATTAAAGACTAGATTCATTTGTTAATTCACCTTGTATAATATGTTTTAATATTTCTTTTATAGTATAATATCGACATGAAGAGATGATCATTTGATTCTCGTTTAACGAGAATATTCTCAAAAAATGGATGTATAATATTCATCACAAATATATTTTAATATATATATAATATATATTCTAGTTCATCGGCTTCAGAGTGCAGCCCACAAATAGCACATCTATAACACTCATCATCAACGCGTACATCCATCATTGATTGTAAATTATCCATTACAATCGAGTCATTATAATTCCAATACAAACGCTGCTCTCTAAGAAGAAGTTTTATATTAACTTGTATTTTATATCTTTTTCACATCATAGTCTGTTAAATTTAATGATCTTGACCATATATTTATATAGTAAAAAAACACACTTGTGAAAAAACAACAGTGCATTTGTAGTAGTGCATCACTTTTTTGTACGATCAAGTTTTTCATGTTTCAGTTGGAATGAAAAAGAGTATTTGTCAACCATTTTTTCATAAAAAAACAACAAAACATTATCATTTTTTCCTTTAAAAATCTACTCAATTGCCCTGTTTATAATCCTGACTTGTAACAAGTCACTTGTTACATCAAATCTTTTCTTTTGCGACGGGGGGAGGGGGGAAAAATGGTTTTCATTCTATAAGTACACGAAAGAAAAGAGTGGAGCAGACAAGAATGGAAGAATTAAAAAATGAGCATCCGCAAATAGTAGTATATATGCATTGCACACATATCATGTATATTACAAAATAATCTTACTACAAAAGTATTTCTCTTGACATTGGCGTGTTAATGGAAGGCTGCTAGCTGTAAACTAAAAAATTATTCATACTGTGCTCACCAGAAAATCCAGGAAATTGCCTAGTAGATACAAAAATTCCAGAAATACAGAAGAAAACCAAGCACATTTCCACACACGTACACACATTAATGCTACACAATATTCAGAGTCTGATATACTTTTTGTTAAATTTAAACACTGCACACTGTTGGCTAAACTTGACAATAGTTGTTGAACAATTGCGAGTTTGTTATGGCGAAGCTGTGAAACAGTTCAAAATGTTAGAACAGGTTCATCTCGATGTTCCAAAATATCTGTTTGAGGGGACAAGAGAATATTTTTAAGCAAAAATATATTATATATTTAAAAGTAAACATGCCTAGAATTTTTTTATAATAAAAAATTGAGTGTATCATAATGTCATTACCTTTCATAATTGAAGCACACGGCAATGTAATGTAAGTGAGGAAGGCATTTAAAGGAACGCTAAACAATTATTAATTAATAAATTAGAGGGAGAAGGTACGTATTACTTTGCTACTGCGTTTTCTGAAAAAAAGATTCTAACTACCTTTGAGCTCGACGTGATTCCCTCCAATGATGAAACGTTTGTGTAAATCCTCTCATCGTCCAGACTATAACAATGATATAAAAGTATTTATTAAAGTACTGAAAAATTCTTTACTAAAATGCTGGTAAAGTTTAACAATGACTTACGTGGATTATGTGCACCGTCATCGAGTTCTGACAATTTAAAAAAACACAATATAAAATGAGGCAACTAAACATGATCATTTGTATAATTCAACAAAGTATCTCATGTTTAAAATATGATCTACAAATTTGTGCAGTCAAAAAATATAAATTTATAGCAAACAAATCAAATTAATGTACACAAGACAAATAAATAAATGCCATACTGTGGAATAAGCACAATGGGAGTCTTTTGTTTGCAAATAATAGCAACTTAATAAAAGGATATAAAAAATATACCAGTCTTATTAGCGGAAGCTCTGCTGCCATCACACAAGTAGAGAATACGCACTCCAGAAGAGGTTAGTTTGTTGGGGAAAGTGGCTAATAATCTCTCTCTGCAGATGAACTTGGCATCTTGCAAACAGGAAATTGATGTGGACTTGTCCATATTCACACCACAACCAGGGAAAGCCGAGTTTGAAGTTGGTGGAATCACTACAGTCTTGGAAGGAAGTAAAGGTGGTCGTCCAGTTCGACGGAGAACCATGTCACAGTCTCTTTCTCGATGACACGTATTTGAGGGAAGTGGATTTAAAGGAATGTCTAAGGCCATGGATTGGGATCTGTGGATACTCCGAAATGGACATCCACAACAAGTACTAATGGACGTAGTTTCAGACTCTAAGTTACGCTTATCAGTTTCATCCTCAAGGGTACTACGGGGTGTGATGTTAGGTTCCCTGCGACTCTTTGACATGCACTCACAGCCACAACATCGACAGCACGAAACATCATCACCCCTTCTGTCTGCAACGAAAAATCACAGGAAAATAAAAATTAGTAACTACTCTGATTGAAAAGGGTTCATTTTTTGCCCTGACGAAACCTCCACAATTCTAAAATGACAACACTTTAGAAATGAATCTGAATAATCCTTTTTGATTCCTTTGTATTTCAAGTCAATAATGTGCTCCGAGTTGTTGATTTAACCATCACCAAATCATATAATCTATCCGTCCGAAAAATGTATGTTCATACATTTAAATTTTCACTAAAATTTTAAGTGAAAATTTTGCACAACAATCTATACAGCTACATGGAAAAAAGATCCTTCAAAGTTCATCCCCTAGTAGTTAGAAAGTAGTAAGGGTCCCCTACGACCAAAGGACAAGCGAGAGGGAGATGCCAAAAATTACTATTCTCCCATGTGGATGCTTGGAAAATTGAGAGGAAAAATAAAAGCGAGATCATGACTGATTCATATTGAAAAGCTTTATAATAGTAGGTGATAGAGTGAAAAGCAAGCATTCGACAAATATATAATTTTTTGAGAAAAAGCCAAAAAATATATTATCGAAAACTAGAGAGAGTGTGTTTTGTAAAATAATTAAGCAGTTATTTACAGTGTTAGGAACTAACGAACATTCAATACATGGAGAATTTATCAAAGGCGGTCTATTAAAAAATGATAATAAAAATATAAGAAATTATTTCACTTACCATCTCGCACATCACCAGCCTCGATTTCAGCTAAACCACAGTAGTCTAATCCTTCATTCTGTGAACGAGCTCTCTTGGTATCACTTGTACCACCACCTCCTTTCCTCCAACCCGACCGTGTATAATTATTTAAATTCGAGCTCGGGTCGCTGAGTCTTCGCTGGATAGTATTCCCACAGGATATGTCAAATATGAATAAAACAACATCCATTAAATCTACTACTACTACTTTGTAAATACTGTGATTAGTAGTGTGACAGTACTGTTATCTAATACGGTACAGAGTATCAGTGATAGAGTGTACATTACTTTTCTTACAAACAAAATATATTTGCACATTCTGCTCACTTGTATTACTAAGTATATCGGCGACTAGCTATAATACTTTTTGTGGATTTTGAGAATGACAGACTGACTATCTATTTATTAATATTATCATAATTTTTTCATTTCTATTTCAATGTCTAATGACTTTGCAGGTTCTAAATTGTTCATTTATTTCCACTAGGATGAAAAAGTGACATGAACGACTTTCACTTGGAGATTTTCTTTCCATACTCTAAAACTGCTCTAGAATTTTAACATTACGTGTTTAAGCTTCTTACGTGATGTTTGAACACAAAATCTTCGGAATCCGATTCCACATCCGAATCCCAAATCCCGTCTGACATACAAAATCCTGGAAAAAGTTAAGCATGAACTTTAATCCGTCTGGATAATTCTTTGATATATTTTTCAAACTGTACGGAATCTACCTGGTTCTGATACAGGCGTCTCCACTCCAGCACCTAGAACAAAAAATTATCATCAACATTAGTCTATGGATTTCTTTTATAAAATGACTCGAGTCTCGGTATATTTTTCATCCATTCTTTTTCAGATCTTAATTGAAAAATTAAAGTTGATTCTCACTTCCTTCCATTCCAGTATACTCTATAGGGAATAAATACGTATTTACCTTTTGGCTTGCTCACAGCAATCTCTGCGTGACCCTTACCATAGGGACCTGGAAATGAATCAGTCAATTTAATTCATTAGAATATCATCACACAATTCATCATTTCTATGTAAACTGTATGATACGAATGGAAAACGTCTATGCAAGGACCTTTCAGACGAACATATTCCACACGTTGAGTGTGCGAGTTAGAAAACAAGCCAAACGTCATTCTCTGGGCCATTTTGGAACCAAGGCTGGCCTACAAAAAAAATATAAAAAATAGGACAAAATAAAAATCGTGCTCAGGGTACACTTATAGCTTTTACTTTCGCTTTGTTCCGTGTTTGTATTGAGCGCAAACCCTATCGGCGGGGGTCTTAATGAAAATTCATCAATACTTTTACACAATCCCCGTGCGTGATAACGGTAATCTACCGATGTTTATAGAAATTTGAGAAAAAATGTGTATCTCTCTAGTACTACTCATTCTCAATCGAAAATCCATGTGTGTACATGTCGTGAATTTTCGCCATATTGTACGCATGTACATACTACATATCCCACTTTATTTAATACGTGCCATTTCTTGACATGTACGTTTCTCAAGCGTGTGTAAGAAATGCCATATTCACATTCCTTCAGGAGCAGAGGAGCTTTGTCAAATAAAGAAAAGAAAAACCTGACAAAACTACTGCGTGGAATAGTGAGTAAGGATACGGCAGGGAATATAAGACAAGTCAAATTCTACAAAATTTTGAGTAAAAGCTTATAGCTTTATATTAAACTTTGTGTTTTTTTCATATAAGATATACAATATAAGTATCGGGCTTACTCGAGAATCATAGACACGTTTGATTGCATCGTATCGGATGGAGCCAAGAAAAAGTACAGCCTGAAATCCACCATGACGATCTGCAGCAATTTTTATTATTATTATTATTATGACTGACAGGTTGTGTGCATAGTCATGTACAATCCGTATATTTGTTGTAAAGTCATTCGTATTAATTTAGAATAAAATGACATTCACCTTCTTGGCGATTTCCAGCAGTTGCCAGCAATTCTACACACACCATCTCTCCGTCTCGTACCGTCATATCGCTGTAGACCTAAATTTAAGTAGAAAAAGTTTTTTTTACTTTTTATATAATAATATCCTCTGAGACACAAACGACACCATCAATTACTGTCACAGGTAGGATAACCCCCATGCTGTGATCTTGAAAATTAAAAACATTACTTTTACTGCTATTTTTTATATTGGACAATTTATTCTTATGTGTCTGAGTAGTCTTACTTCGTCAAAATTGTCTACCATAAACGAAAGGTAAGGATATGTTATTTCTTCAAATTCTCCCTTGGTATCCATCCGTCGACGGCTCGGAGAAGCATAAACTTTCTATGCGATTATACAAACAAACAAGAGAAACTTTAACATTTAGAATTTTGTTGGTGTAAGTAATACCAACATTAGCTTTTTATAATATACAAACGTACATATTATGTACTTGATAAATTTAAAACTCATTGTAATGGCATCCCTTACCTGAGAATGTCTTTTTAAAACTTGTAAATCTTTCGGACTGGTCCTCGTACATATGGCTAGAGTCAGGGTATACTCAAATTCATGAATAAGCAGATTCAGGTATACGGTCTCTGTAAATCATAAAGTATAATTACAAATTGTAAATTACAATATGTAATGTATGATGTTACGTAGCTTGTAATCAATTTATAAAGAGAATGATTCCGATTTTTCCACTTACCACCCCATTCAATCTCTAAAATAAATACAAATAATATATTTTTAATTTTATAACGTATATAACAGAGAATTTTTTAGTCTACAAAAATATTCAGTATGTTGCTAGTATTTAGCTCAATTAAATTAGTTACCCGGATCTCCGATGGGTAACTTCTTACTGTCCTTGCGGAACACTTCAACATCCGTCTAAAATAAAGTCATTATAGATCAAACGAATATAATACAAGTAACTTTTTATATTATCCTTATTTATTTAATAAAATATAAGTTCAAAGTACCTGAAACTTTGGAAGCGTGACATTACCACGAACATGTTTTTTTCGGATAAAGAATAAAAGGTCATCTGAATCTATAGCACGCTCTGTCTGAAACAAAAAATGTCGTACAAAGACGTCCGTCCAGTAGGTAGTTCCTCTACACATAAACCCTGCAACATCTACCAAAAAATTATAAACGAATAAAGTTATATAAGCCTCATGAGTCATGACTAGCAAACAAAATTAAAAGTGCTCTAATCACAAATAATTATAACTTAATGTGAGTACTTAGTATGCACTACAAATATTTTGTTCTAATATGTGTAATATATTACCATTATCTTCAAAAATTAGACACTCTTCATTATTTGTAAAGATTTTACCTTGTATAGCAGCCTGCTGCAACTCTTTTTGTTGTTGAAACTTAATTTCTTCCAATAAAAGCTGAAGCTGCGTTGGAGCTGGACTAGAAATTCCACTAAACGCCATAATTTTTACACATGACACGAAAGTTGTGTCACAGCTTGACTTAATCTAAAAGAATAAACAAAAGAGTTTATTAGAATTCTCTAAATTTGTACCAATTAGTCACCAACTCTGTCCTTGTCGATGGCCTTAGAAATGTACTTTGAAAACCAATTGCAAACTCACCAGCTGGGATTCTGACACGGAGATTTACAGTACCGCTGACTGTGCTTGTACATATTTGATAATTGCAAAATTTTAGTTAACTAGACACTTCTATTAGACGATAAACAAGCAAAAAAATAAATACTTGCTGCGAATGATCTCTCCACACCTACTGTCAGTTCGTGTGTGTTAGGTAACATCAACACTAAACTTACTCATCTCAGCTTTGGCGCAAGAGTAAAGAAAGAAAAAAATCAATAACGATAAATGCAGCGCATCAAGATTTT
>WJFB01003776.1:0-12017 GCA_009870185.1 Pygmarrhopalites habei | reverse complement strand
GATCGACAAATAGACGTCGGATTCGGATTCTCCGTCATTTTGTACCCTAGGGAGTGTCCGGACAAGATTTGATGACCACAGGTGTGTCCTGGACAGCCTAAGGGAGAAAGGTCCATTTTCCAGGAAATTCTCGCAAAACGGAGATTTTCCATGAAAAAGTGAAAATTGGCCAACTTCAAAATTCAAAATCTCCGGAACCCCTGCAAGTTTTGCAAATCGCCGATAGACGTGTCCCCTCAAATTTCATGCTCTTTTAGGAAAAAAATTCAGATTAAGAAAGAGTAGCACTTAAGTCTCTGCCTACTAGGCCCTTAAGGACCCTTACGTAGTGGCATGTAGCCCTTGGATTTTTCAAAAGGTAAATGTGGAAAAAAATGCCCCGAAATGGGCTGTCTTTTGACACCAAACTCAACTCTCCACGAAGAAAACTCTTGAAATGAAAAATTATTAACTTTTTAAGTGACTTTAGGGCCACCCTGTACCCTACGCTTCGATTTAGTGCAAAATCATTAAAAATCGTGGGGTCATTAAAAATCACACCTCAAATAGCAAATGAAATCTGGAATTACACAAACGTCAAAAGTAGAGAGCAGCTGAAAATTGCTAAAAGTGAAAGCCCAGAGTGTCTAGAGTCTACCTTGTAAATTTGAGACCACAAACTCAACGGGAAAGTACGACTCCAATTAACGTCATAAAATAATATTATTCAATAAAATAAATGGCCATAATATGGTTACATAGTTTATGTGGTAAGAAGTGTTGTAAACAAAGTTATCTGTATACAGGCTGATCAGTGTAATTTTTTTTATTTATTGTGGTTATCAAAATTTTTAATTAGTGCTCTGCTCTCTGGATTACGTATATGATCTGAAATCGAAAATTCTTGAAAATCCCACGTTATAGTATGGACATATTTGCTTTTCGCCGGTCCCTCCCACTCGAATCTTCATTACTTCAGAGACCTTAAATTATTAATTGCAAATTATTTCACCATTGTCATAAGTAAATAACTAAAATTAGTAAGTGTCCATCTTACGAGATTGAGTAGTTTACAGATGTCATACTCCCTGCCATACCTTCTTAATACCTCGCTAATAAAATGTGACGAATTAAAAATAAATACACTGCTTAGTTCTTGGTCGAAACTATAAAATGTACATACTTGAGATTTCGTGTCATTACCAAAGACTTTGGACGAACCAAGAGCCCTTGTCCTTGTCACGATAAGCGTAGTGACCTGTGAATCAATTTACATACTTTTGACATTGTTGTTATTATTATTAGATGTTGATGATATTGAATTTCTGACCATCCAGAGTTGAATAGCACACAAGCATGTCAGTCCAAGATGGAATGGTCCGAACGGGTTCCTAATGAATCAGTGATTACTATTGATCTCAGTTTGTGAAATCTCAAAATAATTGTTTCTTACAACTGGGTTTGCAGGCATACTGTCACGTGCTGGTGGTACACCCAAATCAGTCGCATCTCCCCTTTAATAAATTCCAAAAGTGTGTAAAATTTTCTTTTCCAATACCCATGTTTTAATCACCAAGTAGTAAAGTCACCTGCAAAACTGAAAAAAGAAAATCTTGGGAATCCCTTCCAACGAAGGACAATTCACATTGTTGAATTTTTCGACCAAGTCTGACAACAGATGAAATTTTCCACCATCCTGTAATGTCAATAAATTATCTTTGTTGACTAGTTTAAATTCTTTGTTTGTTAGATGCAACTTACAGATGCATAAATGGTATTCTCATCCAGCCCGTGACTCATGACACATATGACACAACTGTCGACCTCGTTAGTTTTGAACAAATTCCGGAAATCCTCGATCGCTACCAGTAATTGCTGTCAAAGGAAAAAAATCATTCACTGAAAAGACGTGACTTTGTCTAAATTGACTCACCATTTTGGTGGCATCCATCACATCATATACGTCGTATCCAAAGTCATCCAGGACTTGAAATAAATTTTCCGTGTCAAGGAGAGCTCCTTCTCTATAAGATCTTGGGTCATGGAATCTCACAATATTGACCAGTAAAGCTAAACCTTTACATTTTGAACGGGAAGGGTAGCGCTTTGTATGTGGGATTACAAAAAATATCAATCACTAATTCTTCAAACTCTTTTCTTAATGACATTTTTCATTATTTGGTTTAGCCACACTTTACCAGTCCCTGTGGTTGTCTTGAAAATTTGTCAAATAAAGCCTCCACTTCCTTGTCCACAGTATATTTTGCTCCAGTTGATCCACTACTTGGATCTGAGGTACTGATAGCTCTAGCATCATGTCCAGTACGACTCCCTGAATGATTGCTTTGTGATTGACTGGGATGGACAACTTGAAGGTGATCTCGAGTTAATTTCAACTTGTAGGGTGGGATACTGGGTTTGTCCTGTCCAGTGAGACTAGTGGTCTCACTGCTAGGTCTGAGTTTGGACACAGCAGACGTTGAAATTTCAGAAACGACAGTAGCCGTCAGTCTTGTCGCTTGTCCAGGGGAAAATGTGGACAAAATACTCGCTGGTCCTTTCAGTGAATACTTGTCCAGAATCTTTACAAACTGTGTCAATTTTTCTGGTCTTTGACCAGCAGCTTTGAATAGCTTGATCGCTCTCTGTTCCAAACTTCTGTCGTTAATCTGGAACACAAATGGATTCAAATGTGAAATATGTCCCTACTGTAGGTAGGTAGACAGATAATAATGATAAAAAGTAGAAGGTGTACATACAATATCTGACTTGTCTGCCTCTGTTATGATTCCGTGCCGTGTCAATTCACTCAGCAATCCCAAGCTCAATGTCACATTTGCACAGAGGTTCCTCATGTGTCTCTGGACAAATTCTTGGAGTTCCATTTTTCCGTCCAAATAGCAAGTTCCACCACATTTGTAAACGTCAGTCAGTCGATACTATTGGATATTCTACTTATTGCCATTTCCTTTGTTGAGGCTATCTTACTTTATCAGGAATAGATATGCAAAAATAATCAGTCAGTGACTAATCTGTCAGTTATGTATGTAGTACTGACGCAGTTTCGCCTTACAGTCATAAAGACTTTCGTTTTCGCGGAGCATATTATAACTGATAGATAGAATTTTTCTATGAAAAAATGGCTCACAATGAGTGCTGAAAAAATGAGAGTTTAATTTTCAATATACTAGGAGTAAATACTTGAAATGGAATCACAGAAAACTGTACTGATCATCAAAGCGGAGTAGACAACAAAAGATAGTGACACAGATGAAGATGACGAGACAGTCCAGGGCGAGGAAGGTGTAGTAGGCATTTAGATTGTCCCGAAGGAAATTGATGGGGTCCAAAGACAAATGACTCATGTCATACTTCAGTTTTGCGGAGAATTGAGACACAGACATCATGGAGATTGAACAATTTTTTGGAGTCTCTTCCTGAGGCTTATTATAATGCACACACTGCCCGTTCAGAACCATCGGTGTGAAGAAGGAGACAAGGAAAATAATTAGGCAGATAAAATGGAGTCCAATGGTGAACTTGGTGTAGATGAACAGTTTCTGTAATTAAATTTTTAGTTATATTTTCATTTTACTTTAAACAATTATAAGTGATTTCTTAGAAAATTGTATGGCCAGGATAGCATGGACAATTTAATTTTTGTTCGATTGAAACTTGACTGACTTGATTGCTTTGTATCTACTCTTGTGAGCATTGTACACCACTGGGTAACTGATGTGAACGGCGTTGAGGTTCAACATTTTAAATACACAGAAATGTTGGACTTTGACGCCGTTCACGTCACTTGTTAATCCCAAAATTTTATTCATGATTATCACAAATGCCGAATTGAAACGAGTGGCGTCGGCGTCCAAGTCAAACATTTGTCGTTGTAAACTCACCTTTTGACCTTTGTAGGTCAAAGGCAGTAATAACCCACTACAACTCCATTTAGGCATTGGTCAAGAGGATTCTTCCATGCTTCAGCTCGATCGAACAAAAAATGATTTTACCCATGTTTTACCACGGCCATGTCTTCACTTTTTGAGCTCCACAAAATATGGGAAAGAGAGAGCCTGCTTGAATGACCCCAGTAATAATACAAAGCCAGATCAAACCTACAATATTAATTGCAAATTGAGAGTTTGAAACAATAGTAGAATATAGCCTACAATGGGGAAATATTATGACCTTCAAGAAGTCCTTTGAAACTTGGTGTGTAGTTTTTGTTCATGATGATCCAGTGATGATCAGTGGTGTCCTTCTTCGTCAAGATGTCAAGTCCCTTCAGAGTTGTCATCCAGTCCGACTCTTGATGAGTGTTGTTACTACTTTGAACTTTCATTGGTTCCCCCAGGAGGGAAGATTGATGAGTTGGATAGCTTGTGTAAAATTCTGAAGTTGGACCATCAACAGTTTGATTTGAATTCTCAAATTTACTACTGTATAAAATAGAGCCAAATGTCCATCCACTAATTATGATGACACAGAGGGACGATAGCTAAGTATGCACACACATAATTTTCTATTACTACCTTATAAAGACTTGGAAGAGTATACAAGTAAAAGAGTCAATTTTTTACCAATGATAAAACTGCAAAAATCTTGAGAAATCTCTTTGGCCACGACATTTTTTATTATTTACTTTATTTTGTCCAATATAAAATATTCAATGAATATCCAACCATCCACCCAACATTCACGACTTCCAACTTACTTTTATGTATGAATGAATTAGTCAGTCTTTTCGCAACCACAGTTGAGCTTCCTTTGGGAATTCAACTCGGATGAGGAAAAATGAACGGACAATAGCGTCACTGACAATCGTCATTGCTTTGAGGTTCATTTTTTTATTAAACTCAGTATCCAAATCTAATGAAGGCTATTGGAGATTACCACATATTACGTCAATTAAACTTGTTTATTAAAGAGAAAGTACAAGTTCAGTACAAATACATGAAATTTTATTTATATATTCCACAAATAACATTCAACGAATAGCAATTTTCGCACGTCCTCTCCTAATGGATTCGATAGCGATCTTAAAATAATTTACACTGCATTCATGCGTACATTTCAATGTTTTTTTAAAAATTTGCAAAAATGTCTTCCTCGTTCAAATCCTCTTCAAATCTGTCTGTTTCATCCTGATAATTTTGATCATTCACATCTTGATGATCTTGTTCGTCATCTGGCTCTTCTTCCTCCTCTTCCTCATCTGCATCCCCCTCCTCCTCTTCAGAGTACGTGTCGATGGTGATGAGTGGAGGTGACTTGACATTTTGACCATTGACCTTCAAATGATTATTCTGCTTCCCATTCAAATGGTATTCTTGTCCATTATTATTATTGCTGCTGTGTTCTCCATTCCCATTGAGACTCTGATGGCTATTCTCATGTTTATTGAATTCTTTCACTTGTTGCTGTTCCAGGGCCTGGAACTCTTTGTCGAAATGGTCAAACTCCAGGTCCGGATTTTTGGGTCTTTTCCCTCGAGTACCTACAGCAAGTACATTAAAGGTTCAACAAATATATGTTGTATAAAGAATGGAAATGTCCTGAGACTGCATTGTTCATTCGACCTTTCTCAGCATCCTCGTCGAATGGTAAATTTTTGACTGACTCGTTGTCAGAATTTGTGAGGCTTCCTTCCGCCAATGCAGCCGTCTCACTTTTCTCTGGCTCCGCAGGGTCACGACTCAGTCCCCAGTTTGTTTTACTATTGAAATAATGTCGTTGACCCGTGTAACGAGGTGAACTTAGCTTATTCAGTGTTTTATTAGTTGTGGAAGTACTCAGTTCGTCACGGTGCTTTTTACACGGTTCTGATTTCCTTTCCTGTGTGAAATCAACTTTTACTTTTCAGAATTTCTTTACAGTCTAGTCTGAAAAATAGAGACAGAAGTAAAATGTTACCCTGAGTCCTTCCAGAAGTAGGGGAGCTGACCTGACTCGCCTGTCAAAATAATGTACAAACAATTTTCTTGAAAAAATTCTGAATGAATTTCACAAGTCCAACCAATGACAATCAGACTCACGTCAACATGTTCGACATTTCCTTTCGGTAACTTTCCCTGTCCAGAATTGCAGCCGCTTGACGTAATTGCCTTCTGCAAAGAATGTACACAATTTTTATTTCAAATATTCAAAAATTATGACAAAGTAAATGAAAACCTCATTGCAATATCCTGAGCAGACGAGTAGCTTCCGGCTCTTCTCCAAGCTTGAAAATGGGCGTCGCGTAGTTTTTGTCTTTAAAAAAAGTCAAGTTAATATTCAAAAAATTCTGTACATTAATTTGATCACTGTTTTACCTTTTCCTATCCGTTTTCATGGCTCGTAGTAATTCCTCCTCTTCCTTCTGAATGTTTCCAAGTTCCTTGGCTCTGGTCATCGTACAAAAGGGATCAAAGAATGAAGTCAAAATATTAATTGTTCCAAAAAAAGCAAACGAAATAGAAGGATTTTAGGTGTAAAAATTACTTTGCGACTTGGATTCTAAGTTTCGAAGCGTGATTATCATTAGACGTGGCTTCAAAGAGACCCCCAACTCCCGTAATCTTTGGTTCATTGTAAGGGGTAAAATTACCCGATTTGTGTCGGACCCTCCCAGTATTCATCATCATTGAGGTGGTCATTGGACGGGATGTCAAGGGTCTCATCATGGAGGTCAAATTTTGTCCAGTACCCCGACCACGAATCCGTTGTCTGGCTGAAGATGTCCCTCTTCTGTCTCCAGTGTTGTAAAGTTCACCCTCTTCAGTCAGTCGATCTTCATCAGTGAAAGTGTCTGTACTGCTCTCTCGGAAATGTCTCTTGTTGTCCTTGTCCTTGTCTGATGCTTGGAATTGACTGAGGAGATTGTCCAGCCGGGTCAAATTTGCTTTGGTTCTCCGATCCCTAGCTGCCATGCTGGGTGGGAGTGAAGCTGTTTTCATCATGGCCTCCGCTCGGAGCCGTTTCTTCAATGCACTGTGTACAATAGTTTTCTTTTGAAAAAATGATTACTTATTGGATCAAGTCAAGA
Source organism: Pygmarrhopalites habei (assembly GCA_009870185.1). Lineage (NCBI taxonomy): Eukaryota > Metazoa > Arthropoda > Collembola > Symphypleona > Arrhopalitidae > Pygmarrhopalites > Pygmarrhopalites habei. The sequence goes on along the minus strand of WJFB01003776.1, from coordinate 5,011 downwards.
AGTTACCGATATTCCTGTTGTTCCCTCAGTTTGATGGCTGCCAAGAGGGCTTTGGTCCGGGGTGGTGCGGGACTGGCTTTGAATTGGTGATGACTCAGACTGAATTTGTTGTTATTTGTTTTGATCCCGGACTGACCGGGATGATGATGACGACGAGCCTTGACGGGTCTGGAGTTGTTCAACATGAACTCATCCCCTCTCTCATAAATCTGAACGCCATGATTGACGACACATTTTGGGATCCGAGTGTCGTTTGAAAATGAGAATGGCTTCACTTGGGCCAACAGTTTCTGTTTACTTTGTTCCCTCACCCGGTCACTCCTGTCTCAATACACACAGCGAGTTAGCAATGTCTGGAAATGACTTTGAAAAATGTACTTAGTGACAAACGAACCTCTTTTTATTCTTCAGCATAATGTAGTCAAAGAGTGGTTTGTGGACATGGGCAGGGACAGGATGTGCCTTGAATCTTGGAGACTTTGGTTCAATGTCCGGGATGGAAGGGGCACTATTATTCTGTGACCTCCTTATTAAAAGCCTGTAAGCAGGGACTGTGATCAATGTTTGATTTAATTAAAAGTTAATTGGCAGAGATCTTTGTTGTACCTCTTTTCCACATTTGTGGGTGGGCAGTACTCCTTGTCCCGGATTGTCGAGTTAATTTCCGGGCTGGATGACCACCTGGACAGAACACTTTCAGGTGTGGAAGCTTCAGAGGAGCACAGCTCAAAATCATCTGCATAGGCACTCTCTTCATAGTTTGGCCTCGAGTCTCCTCCTCCTTCACGAAAAATACAGGAGTAACCACTGCCCACGCGGTCACTCGGCCGCAGATTCCCACCTCCTCCACTTCCTCCGGTCAGATTAAAGTCATTGGGATTTTTGTGAAGCGCACAGCTGGAGATGGACAAGTAGGAGGAACTTGTTGCTGTCTTGTTCAATGACGAGTTATTGATGTTGTTGGTGGCTGGCAAGTAGAACAGATTATTGTTCCCCTTCGGACTCACAATATTCACATTCCGACTCGAGTTGGTCGTCGTTTTCAGTGCAGACTTTTTCTGATGATTTTGATTCTGGCTTATGTTGAGGATCTTGGACGTTGTACTACAAATGTAGTCCACCTCGTCACTGTCCTCATTCAGAATGGCTCGACACTTCCTAAATTCTTCCCTGTTGAATAAAATAAAAACAATGTGATGCATGGATGTTTGGAACATTCAAATCTCTATATCTTACTTGAGTCTTTCCACCGTATTTATAAAGTCCGAATTGCCCAAATGTTTTACTTCCGAGTAGTCTGGGATTCTAGTGTACAGGTCGACGATACTATTCGAATTACTCATTCTCGTCTCTTTTCAAAAATCCTTCAAGTCATTTGATAAAAAATTACGTAATGAAATTATTCTGATTATTCCTTTCGGTCACCAGTTCAGTCTTAAATATTTTTCACGTTCCCTTTCCTCCTTATGGAGTCACATGACTGGACGGAAGTACAGGACAGTACGAGGAACAAAAGCCAAATATATTCAGCCAAAAATGGTGAAAGACAAACCACTCCTCAGAGTCGCTGGGAAAGACTGAGAAATCCCGAGAGAAAATACTCTCAAGAAAGGGAAGGAAAGTTCATTTACATAACACATTTTGATATATGTAGAGTGTGTATGCACACGGTTCATTCCTGCACAGGAGGGAGATCCTAGGAAACCCGGGACCAAACAAGTGAAAGGAGACATTCCATCACGCTTTCTCCTTTTTGTGCGTTTGGTTTACCTGGTGAAAGAACTTTGCAAATACTTGAGTGAGGAAGGACCCCATACACGCATACAATACGGAATGACTGTAAGTATGCATATTCTGGATTTATATACGTATACACGTGGCGTATGGTATTTATATTTATAGTGGCTGGACGCATCAACATGACTTCACAATAGAATTATCGGGTTGAGACACGAAACATGGTTTCTCTCCCTCTTTTCTCCGTGTTCTTGTTGGATCGATGAGATTCCGATGAACACTCTCCATGCATCGGATTGCATGCCATCCCCTTTTTTATTATTAGTACACACACATGATGATGTATAAATTCGTTCCTGGTCCTCCCATCCGAGTCGGGGGTTCCTCAATTGAGCACTGACTAGCCTGGTACGCATTTTTCCACACACGTACACTTCTTTTATCTTTGTGCGTCAAAGAGACTTGCTCTTGTCCCTTGTCAAAATGTTATTCTACTTACATGGTGGGTAATACCTGAGGACGGGAAATTCCTCCCCCGATCTACTCTGTATGCGTGACACGCACTCAGTTATTACTAGCAGAGAGGGATTTAATGCTGAGAAAGGGTCAATACTCTGTGGACATATCAATGGAAGAAATCTGGGACCATTGACGTTTGTGGAGGAAATGCACAATAATTATTAATTAATGAGAGACCGCTTTTTTGATGTGTAGATCATTATCTTTTTTATTGGTAAGAAAAAGAAGTGGGATTAATGACTGAAATCTTTCCTGTTCATTGTTTCTCAGGTTTCATGGATTCACAGATTGGTTGTAAATATTTTCCCAAGTTAATCCCGGACTTTTGCATGATCTCCTGACAGGGTTTCCCTTCCATGAACCCTTCTATGAGGGATGAGGGCTCTTTACTTTTGTTCCACACACTATTTTAAAAATTAAACATGAGTGTCCAATTAGTTTACATTTCTCTATTAACTACAATTGGGGTTGATGTAACTTACGTTACTAGGTGACCCACACACTTCATCCATCCGTCCATCCCTGGTTGTGGTTTCCCGTCTTTCCCATCCGTTATTTGTTTCTGGTTTGATTTAGAGGATACTTTGCTTGTGGCTTTGACGGGTGCTTCATCGACCTAGTCAAAATATGAGAATGACATTGACTACGACTGCCTGGAACTCTGGAAAAGAGTTCCGTTGATCCTTTGGAGATCAAGGAATACATCTAGAATATCTTGAAGATTGTGGAAATGTCCGTACTTACCTGTGTCAATGAGCTGACCGTCAGGATGAAGAATAGCAGGATGACAGTGGGGAACTACATTTCAATTAGTATTGTACAGAGACAGGAGTCGATTCTACTTGTACAATTCTCTAGGATATATTTAAGTAGCTTGCATGAACGGGGAAAACGGATCTGACGGGTTAGTGGGAATTGCTCACATTGTAAACAAACGTAAGTGAGTAGCTTTTTTACAAAATACAATCTAAGAATTAAGTTATTATTGAATATTTTCCATATCACACTGAACTGCAGTAGGGTTTACATGACCTAAACCTGACAAAGAAAGGATTAATTTGAACAAAGACCTGTTTTCCATGTTTAGATTGTCATTTACTTTCGTCCATCCAGGGTCATTTAATTGTGTTATTCATTATTGACTCGACTAATTTCCTTGTCACACAAGCCACCATTACTGTTGATTTTGATTTTGTTGTAGTGGAACGAGTTTATCGTGTCAATTTGTCCCACTGACAAGAAACTGATCTTGGCATAGGAAATGATCCAATTTGCAAGTCAAATAAATCTATTTTCGCAACTATCATGTTTGGACTAGGGTATAGGGAACAAAAATTCTTCCCGAATGTCAAATAAAATCGGGGGAGATTTTCCGTTTCAACCTGGGTCACGCGAATGTATCGCTTAATCATGACGAATGTAAAGGAGACGGTTGGAATTAATTGCATAATTATTATCATTAGTCTGATCCAGGGTCAGAGGTGAAGGGGGTGGGAAAATTGTTTGGTTTTACGTGTGAAAGTGTTTATCATGTAATGATGAGGTCACCATAAAGACTCCCTGACACTAAATATAATTTCTTGAAGTGCAACATTGCACATTTGTCGATCTGATTGATAATGGTGAAAGTATTTTTAGAGTCAATTTCAAAGCTGCAGGAGGTAATCTTTAATGTGACTTTTGTCCTTACAGAGAGTCCAATGCCTCCCTGTCTCTGTTAAGTCAGTTTACGTAATTGATTACATACTATATGTAATACATATTATGTATGCTTCGCCACCATTTCACAAGTACATTTGATGAATCAAAGTGACAGGATTGCGCAGTAGCCAGAAACTATCAAACACCAATTAAACTAACAACGTGATAATGATAATGAAATATGATGATGAATGAAACCAGTGCAGAATGTATGTAAGGCATGAAGCTTACCTTGAGATCATGCACTACATTTTTTATTGAATCAAGACTCTCCATATCCCCGTCACACACAATAACATCCCCAGTGAGTAATGTCCAGTATCCATTGGATTTATTGGAAATATGTAAAGTCCATTGGAAACTTTTTCTTAGTCCATCTCGTCCTTAAATTCAGACCCAAGGAAGTGACAAGAGTAATAAGGAAACGTAAGGAAGGAAGGTGGACCAAGGGAAGGTGACAGACTCCAAGAAAAAAATTCTTAATTCAAATGACATTTCAAGAGCAATTTTATTTTATTTATATTTATTTATTAGAGTTCCAATGAACTGCCAAAGTTACTGATCGTCATTTTGTTCATGACAATCGCCTGGAGGCTGGAGGGGTGTGTTCCATAACGCTCGTACAAGTACAGAAATTTACATAATATTGTTTAAGCCATCAAATACACTAAAATGGTAGGGAAAGACAGGAGGGAGGAACCACGTAATTTCACTATCAAGTAAGGTTAAGGTCAAGTCTTCAAGAGAGAGAGAGAGCCGTTATACATGTTAAGTGCACACAACAACAATCAAAACATAGAGTAAAGAGGAGAGACGTGTGTGTAATGACTTTAAAAAGTATACACAAGGTAGGCAGCACAAGTCGCAATTAAGTTGAAAAATTGAGCATTGTACAAATATAGAATCCTGAACGGATTTGAACGTGTCAGCAAAGACAATTTTGATTATCATTAAACTCTGATGGGATTAGAGTAAGCAAGTGAGTGGAAACTATAAAATGATTATTGATTAATAATAATATTGTGTAATGGTCCTCATTGAACAATCCCCCACC